>JAOYSI010073750.1:0-19482 GCA_025775065.1 Hiodon alosoides | reverse complement strand
CTTTGTGTGTGTGTGTGTAATCCAAAAACTTAAAATTGGACTGCGGAGCAGAGCTCGTCAGTCGATGCTGTACTCAGGGAAGTGCATGTACCGGCTCCTTGCAAGTAAACTCTAATACCCAAAGACTCCAGCGGCTCTGTCATCTTTGATAAAGAGAAATATTTCTAACACCACACCTTTGGAACTGTTGAGTCTTGCGAGAGAAACATTCAGGAACTTGCTGCCAGTGGTGATAATGTAGTTGATGTAGTCAAATTTAACTCTCCTTTCAATCAACTGAATTCTTAGTTGTCTTTGGAAGGAAATACACGGCCATCCAAACTTTGGAATGAAAACATGATTTTTTCAAAAAACTACTAAAATCATTTTAAAATATTACCAAAACGCTGGCAAAAAAAACATCAGAATCATATGGCGTACAGCTGGTGAGCTTCAACAACTTTTAGTCGCTTAGACATTGTTCCTGGGAAAATGGTGTTTTTGAACATGGTAAAGGGTGGCTCGGTGGTTAGTGCGGCTGCCTCACAGTGCCAAGGGTCCTGGGTTAGACTCCCGGCTTGGGGTGTCTGTCTGTGTGGAGTTTGCAAGTTCTCCCCGTGTCCACATGGGTTTCCACTGGGTGCTCTGGTTTCCTCCCGCTGTCTGAAGACTTGTGGGATAGGTTCATTGGCCATGCTGGAACAGGGCCTTCCCCAAACTGTTTCCACAAAGCATAGAATTTTCCAAAATGTCTTGGTAAGCTGATATATTCAAATTTCCCTTCAGTGGAACTAAGGGGCCTAGGCCAACTCTGTGGAAATGACTTCCAGCAGGATTGTGCCCCAGTGCACAAAGCAAGGTCCATAAAGGCATGGTTGGATGAGTTTGGTGTGGAAGAACTTGACTGGTCCGCACAGAGCCCTGATCTAAACACTCAGGCCCTCTCGTCCAACATCAGTGTCTGACCTCATAAATGCTTTTGCCCATTCATGCTAAGAATGGGCAAAAGTTCCCACAGACTCACTCCAAAATCTTGTAGAAAGCCTTCCCAGAAGAGTGGAAGCTGTTATAGCTGCAAAGGGGGGACCAGCTCAATATTAATGCCTATGGATTTAGAATGGGATGACATAAAAGCTCCTGTTGGTGTAATTTGTAGTTGTCCCAATACTTTTGACCATATAGTGTAGGTTTGATTTAAGATACCAAATTGAATGACCTTATGAAGTAAATTCACAAGCAAATACAAAGTTGTCCCAGCTCCGATAACACTTTGAATCAACTCCTAAAACTAAAGACTGAATAAAAACACAGCCTTCACAAAGAGTTTCCTGGGATTCAAATTTTTTCATTAAAATCAAATATCGTGCAAACTGAAATTGGGACTAAATTATGCCTCATTCACTGTAGAAAAAAATGGTGGAGACAGGGTCAATAAATGTTATCGTCCCAAATCTGAAAATTGAGAGCAAGGCTTTGCGATGTGGGTCATCTGAGAAACAGTTGTTCAGCCATCGCGTTTTTTAAATGTATTTAAGAAAAACAATAGAACAAATAAAATACATGCAAATAAGCCGATATACACCTCAGGTGGCTCATTGACCACACAGATCTGAAAAACTGAATCAAAACTTTAAATACTTCTACTTTCTTATTATGAGTTCTAATTGCTCGTTCTGTTCAGTTTTTTTTGTCTGTTCTTCTCTTGTTATTTTTGTATTCCAATATGTTTAGAGTTTTCACTTGCTTTCTGTGCAACATTTCATGACCCCATCTGCAACGTTCAGCTATAGATGTTTTACACTGTAAAGTACGCATTATTATTATAAAGGAATTTGGGAACAGTGTGTTACTGTCTTGTAACAGCATTAATGGAACAGAAACCGACTAATAGAAATGTATCTTTTTTTTTTTTTACAAAGCTATTCAAATTGTTTTACAGGAACACTAAGTGGAACAGACTAGCATTCCCTAGTCAGGAAAGTGAACCATTTGTTCTTTTTAGAAAGACTAGAAAGTTACCTCACTGCCTTTAAGAACAGTATTTGTAAGTGACATTGTGCCTGGTGTGGCATTGAAATTGCAAGTTTAGCTTTTTAATAATTTTTTATTTGTGTTTTACATATTAGCCATTAATAAAAACATTAAAGGAAAGTACCGTGCTTCAGTCACAAGAATAACACTGTTCTGCTATATCTAAATCTCATAAAGAGTTCACAACCCTTATCTAATGCCTTCAAATGACTAAATGCAGAACAGCGTTTCTCAGGCATTTTACAGAAACCTAAGAGGAAAACCCAAGGCCAAATTGGCGTATCTCATGGGAGGTCTGGCCATGTGCTGGTGCCTGGCATATCTCTGATGAGAAACCGTTGAAAGATCAGTCTTTCCAACAGAGCTTTTCGTCAGTGTTTATCTAAAAAGGCAGGCTGGTTTATTTCCCTCAAGAGATCCAATACTGCCAGTAAGTGAAGTAATCTAGTCCTGTCACTCTCAATTAAAAGACCCATCCGCAATAATAACCCTGCCACCAGTCCGAATGACATTTTAGAATGTTTGAAGGAGAATAATCTGGCATTTTCTTATTACCTTTTCCAGGTCTTTGGGATAATTGAATATGTATCGTACTGGAGTGGTTTGCAAAAAATTAAGCCTGCATTTTCTAGTCCTCTGATATTGCATATGTCATATTATTCTTGTATTTATTTAATAAATGCAAGGTGAAAATCTAGTAGATTTACTCTCTACTGGTTTATCTATTGAAGTATCTCACCACCAACAGTAAATACTAACCAGCTTAAACAACATTTAAGTGCTAATTAATATCTATAAACTGATCAAGATTTTAAATTATTGTGGAATTAGGTTACCATGCTGTAGAAATGTCTGCCTTCTGGTTTGACATCTCAGAATTCCTTTGCTTATTATTTTACTTTGTTAACGGAGGTACTTTTACATAAAGCCATTTGCCATTCTATTGTCTGAGCATAACCTCTCTTCCATTGTGCTGTTCATTTCTTTAATCCTCCAGTCATGATTGGGTACTCTCCACTATTTTCCCATTCAAGTTTGAAAAGAATTTCCTTCTTATCTATCTTTTTAAAATTTATAAGTAGAGATAGAAACTTGTTCTATATACACTTTGTAACTTCTTGCAGTACTCATCAATAGGGCAAGGTAGCTTAGAATCTTACTGCACGTTTAAACCCTAAACTACGGCGCTTTTGTATGTCGCTCTGGATAAGAATGCCTGCTAAATTATTAAAATGTAAAGGTACTGGGGGTATATGTTTGGTCACCAGCAACACACAGCAGCCAAAGTCCATCGGAGGAACTGCATAATATACGCATTAATCTACTCTCACACAGTACAGGCAGTGCTTATAGTATTTCCCCCCCTCCCAAGGACGTTTTCAGTTTGTTGTGTCAAAACCTGAAATCTCGATGCATTAATGTTTAATGTGCGAAAAACAGAAATAAAGCCATTACAAACCTGATAACTCTTCATTAGATAAGTATTTGCCCACTTTGCTATGACACTTCTAAACAAGATCAGGGGCAACCAATTTATACATTGAATGCTATGGAGTCCATCTGTGTGCAAACGAAGTGGTTCAGATTAAATATAGCTTTTTCTGCATGGTTCCACAGTTTAGTGGTGCATTAAAAACTGCAAATGTATTAGAAACTGCTAAGTATTTATATAATAATAATAATAATAATAATAATAATAATAATAATAACAACATATAACTATTAATAATAGCACATTAATCATAGATGATATGTTTATCTATTTATGTAGATTTGGAATTGGCATTTGTGCTAATGCATCTTGGCTCATCACTACGAACCTTGCCACCATACACGGGTAGGTTGAGGAAGTATAACTAGTCTTTTTTTATTGAAACAGGGTTGTCTTGGACTTATACAGTAATGTATCGTTGTCTGCAAACAATAACTACTCTATATATTTAATAATTACTTCTCATGCAGCACTTTCCTGAGGTCCAATTTCCTCAAATCCTTTTTTTTAATTCAGCTTTTTCTAATGACTTTTCTTTCTCTGTAAAGGAAAGCCAGCAATGTGTCAGTCCAGTGAGATCTTTATGGTCGTAAAGTTATCAATAAATGTATAGAATATCTATTGCCAGTCTATGGCCCAAAATGTTGTCAGATGGAAGATTATGGCTGCAATGCAAATCACAATATCTGTTTATCAAAAAACATGACAGTGGCTTACATTTGTCAGTATCATCGTTCATTATTTCTTGTTTCCAAATAAGTCACAAATATGTTGCTTCATTTGTGAGCCTACTGTGGCTATGGGAAATGGAGCATTAAAAATCCAACCACTTTAAATTTAAATCTGGAAAGTTGGGGGACACCATCATGTTGAAAGCACAATACCGGTGCATAAAGTAAAGTAATGTCCACACACACAAATAAAGATATGGGTAAAAAAAAATGTGATAGCATGGAAGGAGATGGGTGAAGAGCAAACCGTGTTTGCCATAACGACAGAGTCAATGCTGTTCAGGTGGCTTTCGAAACCATGACTAATCATTTTTTAGCTGGTAAAAAGTATGTCTTGTTGCGATTGAAACAGGAGGTTCTTCTGAAATAAATATTGTTTTCACATCCGTAATATTCAAAAACACAATCTGGATAGTTCTAATGCTGCTGGGCAGAGATTATCCCAGTACTGAGGATTTCAGCCCCCACTGACAATCATGCACTGCTTGTCTGGGAAAAGGCATACATGGTCTTTGAGCATCATCATTACCAACGCATCAAACGTCAGAAAGTTTCACTCAAATGAAAAATAAACCAGATGATAAATCTCAGTCCTGGGGATTACATTTGCCAGGACCTTCACTGCTGGGACATTGCTTATGTCAATAAACAATAAACACACAAAGAAAAGCCACTTTAATGCAGCTTTGATGCATTCAATTCAGGAACTCGATGCCAATAACTATTGCTCTAGTAAGTGTGACGTGCTGTTGGAGTTTTGATGAACCAAAGTATTTATCTTTCTGTAATCATTCTAAAGTTCTATAAATTATATAAGTATTGATCAAATCCTTTATAAATATAGATCAACATTTTTTCTAAGCCTTCCATTATAAACTGGATATTTCAGCATCTGGCAGTTTCAATATTTAAAAATAATATTTAAAAAAATAATAATATATATATATATATCTTTATTTCCAGCAGATCCTTAGCTGATGAAAATAACATCCAATTATATTTACAACAATCTGTTATTACTAAAATAATTTTTATGTGTTATGGGTTCTGCATACATGCTTTGTGTACATCTTTAGTTTACATCTTTATTTGTGAGTCAATATTAGTAGTAATATAGTAACATTTTGAATGAAAACACAGAACAAACAAAAAAGGTTTAATAGGTGGCCTATGGCTTCACATAGAACCTAGCTTGGGTAAAGTTAATTAATGGGTCTCCACTTAAGTATGTTTGAACTAATTTTAATCTTTAAGATCAGCATTGTTTCTCATTAGCTACAATCAATAACCAATTTTTTATAAGGTTAATTAATTCGCAATAAAGTTTTTGCAGGAGACCTATCCTATTTTGCAGTAAGCTTTGATGGCCAGTATATTTTAATTCCATGAAACAAACCCCAGTGGCTGGGGAAACGGCTACAATGACATGCTGCATACGTATGCAGTGTTTTAGTCAAGTTGAGACACACACACAATTAATGATTATTCTAATTTGAATTTGCTAAAACAATAATTATAAAAAGTTATATTTAGGTGCTATCCTATATTTATGTATGTTTGCATTTTAGTATGGCCATCTGTCTCAGTCCCACATCCCAAATAAATAAAAAAGGTGGAAGTAAAGCAGAAGTAATGGGGCTTAAAGGAATCTGTCACCTTCGAGAATCCATCCTCTGTGTTTACTCAGACTCAAATGATAACAGCACCAAGACAGAGGCTTCAAAACATTTGCTAAGTGTTTTATAAAGTTTTAATGAGACAATAAAACTGGAAGGGGTCAAGCTGATAAAGTTTGCTGTGGTGTTGCAGAATGTCAAGAAGAAACGGCTATGGGATTTGAAACGCTCGAAGGAGCCAAGAGGTGGGTAAGTTGGGTCAGACTAAATTAAAAAAACCCTATTTCACTAGGGATAATAAAATTTGAAATAATATCACTTTCTTCGTCGCAATTAATTCATACCGAAAACCAATATAATTTTTTATCATTCTGCGATGAGATCAAAATAAATTTTGCTTATTTTTAAAAGCAAAATTAGGAAGTCGACCAATTGCAATTCCAAACAGTTGCACTCAATTTACAAAATAAACTAAGACTGTCAACGATACTCACCCTATTGCACATACGTAAATGTAATTTTTATAGGTAGTAGTATTTTTCTCGTTGGCATGTAAGGTTGTGTGTCTTTAATTTACATTTATTTTGTATGCCATTGTTTTCTGGAGTTACAATTGTTCATTTTGGGTCTGCAAACGTGACTATTAAGTTTTTCAATGCATCCAAAATAGTTAGACATGTTTAGATCTTAATATTAGTGTAAGAACTAAACGACCATAAAACCCCACATTTGTCACTATTTAAACGAATATTAACTGTTAACTATTGTATTTCGAGAATTCAATTTAGAGAAAAAAGTAATTAAAATTCAAATTGTTACTTAGCTCAGCCAATCCGATTGAGTCCTTTGCAGGCACTTGCTTGATGGCAAGGCCAAGATAATCAATGTTAAAGGATTATCCAATCGGTGGCTAGATACTGCCCACTTGCTTTGATTGACACAAACCCTTCTCATTAGCTGTGTCTGAAATCGCCCACTTGTTCACTCATTCACTATTTCCTAGATAGTGACTGGCAGTGAGTCCACTAAATTTCAGCAGTGAGTGAACGAAATGAGTGAGCGATTTCAGATACTGAAGTAAATTCCCTGCGTCAGAGAGCACTCGGGAGCTGTCGCATAATTTTGTCATGAACATTTCACCTGTGTGGTTTTCATGAATCTATAAAAATAAAAATTTTTAAATATGAAATTAAAATGTTTTACTGTGCATACCCCAGGCATTCTGTGTTTTATTTTTGCATTAATAAAAAATGAATCATAATACAATTAATCTTTTTGTTATGCTTATTACATTAATGATAGAAAGACTTGTCATGAGAATGAAAACGCTACTATATATATATATATATATATATATATATAGATAGGGAGTGGTTTCGGACACAGCAATTATGAAATGTATTATTATGCTGAAAAACACCATTTTGAAATAAGTAATTATGAAATGTGTCAGAATGAAATGAAAAGCGCAGTTGTAAAAAAAAGTAATTTGGGAAAATGTAATTATGAAATAATTTAATATAATGGAAAATATTTCATAATAATTTTGTATATTTCGTTTATGTATATATTTATTTTTTACAATAAATGTATGTATTTCATTATTTATTTCATGATTTCGTATTTCATTATTTAATATTGACTGTTTTGGTTCTCCAAATTCAGGTAGCTGTCAATGTTGAAATCCTGCTGAATGTTGTTGCGTCGGAGGACACTCTGGAAGTCCCTCACGTGTTCATTCTCTTTTCCACAATTGCCTCTAACAATTCTAGAACAGCCACCTACGTCCTCCACTGTTTTGATGTAGTCTCCTCTGATGACCTTTGTGTCACTGCTTGTTTTGTATGCATTCAGCCAAATTATCTTTCTTGAAAAGCATTCAATACATCTGTTTGTGCAAATACCATATGGCTTCAGTTTGTCATAAGAATCAAAGTGCCAGATGTACTGTAACTTGGTCCTTTTGAGAAATAGTGGCACTGTTGGAAAAGTCGAGCTTTTCCTTGTTCTACACCACTAGGATCTAATAAACTCAGAATTAAACGTACATCTTATTTTCGAATAAATTTGACGGCTTCTTCAATGCTTGAGAGGTCCTTTCAGCGAAACAGACCTCTTGACCGCAAAATGTGTTTTAAATATCGCTCTCTGACTATATACCTATGTCGGGAAGCAAGAACAGAAGTAATGTCTTTGTATTGAAGGCCAAGTTTAAAATATATCTCTATAAATTCAGGCACATCCATGCTCTTGGTTTCTTTATGTGTAAATGAATGAAGGCAATGATGCAACGGAAAAGAGCTATACACACACCGGAAACTGTAACGCGTGCGCACACTATCCCAGGATCAGGAGATATTCCTTTCACGTTTCCGGGACAAGTTTGGGTTATCAGTGTTTCTTTCAAACCCTGCTACCCCAGTATCTCACCAGTTCCATAGTGGCCCAGTTTCTTTTCTTGGTCATTTAACTTGCTTGGTTTTATAAAGGCAGTGCTTTACAATGGTGCTGTACAGCTAGGTGATCAACATTTGGACAAAATTTCTAAAATTTCAATATACCTTTATAACTTTCAACACAGGTTAAATTATCATCACAATCTAAACTATTTTAGTAATTTTATTTTATGATTTATTTAAGTGCTTTGCAGTTATTACTCAGTTGTTGTTTTTAATACTTAGTTATTATTACCTGAATATTTAAATTGGCATTTGTCAATTTAGCAGCATCCTTATACCTACAAAAAGTAGAGAAAAATCTGTAAAAAAGAAAAAAAAAGAAAAACATTGTAATTATTGGCAAAAAACTGGGAAAAATGTAGACGTGTGTGTGTGTGTGTGTGTGTGTGTGTGTTTCAGTTGTGCGGTGGAATTAATAAATTAATTTACTAACTGCAGACTTATTGATTAAAAATAATTAATCCTATACATTTACAGAGCCTAATTTGATTCTGTTAAAGGTAAAACTGCAGCAGCCTAATGATGATCCAACGAAAGCCAAGTATTGGTGGTGTGCCCAGAGGAATGGAGTATGTTACCGTAATTGCTCCCTCTGTGTTGTGAGGACGGAAGTGGATGAATAAGTGCTTGCCTGCTTTGTTCCATTAGCTTAATGTTCCATTTATTTCCTCTGGCCTCAGGGGCACACACGGTGTGAGCATACACCGGAGAAGTAAAGGCCCGTCGTAGAGTGTACGAGAGAGAGAGCCATTTGCAGAACCACACCCTGGGCTGTCTTGAAGCGTGGATCTCTGTAACGGGAGAATGACCATAGCAGAATCATTAACGACCATGTCATACTATAAATCTATGTGACCCTGAGCAGATAGGGGAGTATGTGGAATTGCCCTCAAATAGATATGTGACGCAAGTATTAGGCAGCTGGCATAATGAGATTAAGTAAATGTGTTCAGTAAGAGGTCAGTGCTATTCTCAGAGGAAATATATATTTATAAGTTAAATTGTTGGAGACTGCAAACTACAGGCTAAGACTTTTGATCTCTTACTGGTGCTGATTGTTGTGGCAGTCAGAGCATAGAGGAACACAGTAGTTGTTTTCCTGCAGTTTAAAATGAAAGATAAGGTTTTAGAAAGGTTTTGCATAGATTTTATAGCATGTCTTTAAAACTGTTTTATATTATTTGATGTTGATTTTACTAACTTATGTTTATATTATGTATTAAGGTACTGATTTTGTTTTAGATCCGGTGATCTAAAATTTAAATTTCAATAGTTTCTGAATCAATCATTTGGAATAATCAGCAATATTGTTGATGTGTTTCTTTGAATAAATAATATTTACTAGCCTGCTCTAGTGTGTATTTGTAATACTGATATTAACCTTAGTAAAATGACTTGCAATTAAATTAATTAAAGAGGAACTTTATTTGTATTTTAGTCCTCTCACATTTACCATCACCACTTTGGAGTGTTTTGGAAGAAATTCCCAAAAGCTAATCTCATACTCACCCATGAATCATTAATATGCACATTGAAACATTCTCTTTGGGAATTATCATTTATAAAGACCGCTGGTGAGAAATACACACACCCCATCTATAAACAAAATCCTTCCAAAGGAGTAGGAGGCACACATTTGCAGCTGTCACTTGGACAGAAAGCTGCATTGTTGTGAGTAGGGGTTACAGAAGGCCACATTGAACACATTGATGGTAAGAAGGTTTAGGTGCTGGCATGGTAGATAATTATAATAAAAGCAGCTTGTCTGTTCCAAATAATGACCTTGAGAGTTTCACACACTTCCCGTTCAAGAGATTCCTGTCATGCTGAGCTGAAGAAAGGGGGGGGGGGGGGGGGGGGTTGGGGGGAGATGAGCCCTAACTGGTGATTTTAAAGCCTTGCAGACCAAATTTGCCCGAGCAGCAAGTGTAATTGTATCTCGCAGCATCGCAGTTCACAGCCTTTAGAAATTCAAATTGACAACAAAGTGGCTTCTGCGCTTCCAGTTGAAAGGAGTTTACCTTGAAAAAGCACATTTTCTGTTGTAACAAAGTGCATATGCATGTGTGCACACTCCTTTCCACTGTGTTCAAATCTGCATGATGAAAAAAGCACTCTGTTATTGTAATTGTGGGCCATTTATTTAATTAGTCCTGGTATTGTTTTTGATTAGATTTCCTCTGTAGGTTTAAAGTGAGAGTATATAAAAAATTTAATTAAACTAAGAAACCAGTATTCCATACATCCACCTTTTGCTTTAACCAGACTGAGAGGACGCTCCCAGTAGCATTTTATCAGATTGTGGCATGTTCAGGGATTTTAGACCGTTCCTGCTATCTTGAGTTAAAACCACAAATGTTCAATTGGACTGGGGGAGGTATGAAGATTGTGATGGTAGTCAAGAACATTGATTTTGCGTTCACTTAACAATTTCTTTATGTATTTTTATGCATGCTTGGGGAAGTTGACATGTCGAAATGATCATTGACAACCCTGCTTGAGCCTCCTAACAGAGGGTTCAAGAAGGGTTCAAGAAATGAATTAATCATTCCCTCTATTCTACCAAGATCACCTGTACCAGAAAATGCTAATTTGCCCAAAGCACCCCCCAGATTTTTTTTCATATACTGTACCTTTTCCGCACCATACATGATGCTGGTGAAATAAATTATCAATAAAGTTCTATTTTTGTTTTATCTGACCATAATACCCAGTCCCGATTGTGATTTAAAACATTTCTGGTGTGGTTTGCTTGTAGATACTTAGCGGCGTAAATCATTTTGGTGTTTGTGCTTTAAATATCACACATATGTATGTAAAAAAAGGTGATTTCATTAATATTGAAGGTTAGATCAGCCCTGCAGGAATTATTCTTACAAAAACGTTATTGATCAACTGCAGGGAAGAGACACTGAAAGGAGTAAATGTGTTGGTAAGTGCACCTCTGAGAGCAGTTTACTTTCAGAGGTTTCACTTTTCAATGAACCTATGTGTGCTATATGACTAAGCGCTATACTGTCAACACCTTCATTGTTATTACCGTTTATTCACATTCAGTAGAGGTTGGTAGACTGGCTTGATTGTAATGGAGCACTGCGCCTTCGATAGATGAATGTAACAGCGAAGTCACGGACGGGATCATGGGATGATGTAGCAAGGAAAGAGACTGATAACTCTAAAGATACTGGAATATAAACTTCACAAAGAGAAGAACATACCAATATTACATGTTTAAGATTTAGTTCTGTAGCTCTCCATGAGCAGGTACAATGTGCAGTGCTATTTTTTCTTCCTGGAAATTATTGATGTTTTGCAGTGACTGGATAACAAAATACATAAGGAGGAAAACTGCATTATGTTATTCATGATAACTGTATTCAAATATATAAATTATTAACTTCACTTACTTGATTAGTTGAAAAGAAAATCATGAGCTGAATTTACTTCAGTTTGGTTAGATTGTTCTCTTTGAGAATTATTTTAATATGTTTCAAAAACATATTTTCTAAAAATAATTGGTTGTAAAGGGACGTAAAATCCATTCTAGATTCAACACCATTGTATAATCAGATGATATCAAAGTTTATCAATAGATATTGGTTGTACCAGAGATTTCTCACTTTGTGCTGGCCCCTTTCTTCATTCCTAGCAAAGTACGAGGAACAACCGTTAATAGTGTAGGGCATCTTGCCCCTCAAGGGCTGCTCAGCAGGTGCAGGAGTTAATTTGGGGTTTCAGCAGCTGTTCTACAGGTTAATCTTTCAGTGGGTAACAGGGCAGCGGACTGATGACATGGCTTGGGGCTGCAGATTTTTGTTGAGGAGCATCCCCTTCTTGAGGGACACAAAAAAGTGTCTGGCCGGCGGGGAGTATGAGGGTGCGTGGGTAGGTCTGGGGGTGTTGTAGCAGATGGGTCACCACCTGGTATTGCCGCATGAAATGGCTGGACATTGGAACGTGTTGCAGATTTTGGTTAATTGGGGTACCTGTGAACTCATCTGTCCTTAATTCTCAATTTTTTAATTTCTGTATTCAATCAAAAGGCTGCACATATCTGAAGACAGCAGACTGACAGGCAGCTAGTGTATTTATTATTTATTTGCACTATTGAAGGATGGATTTAGTAGCTCTCTAGAAAGCACTGTGCCTTTGTATCATATTACACCTCATAATGAATGTATAACTAAATAAAAATACTGGCCTTTTTTCTGATATCTTAATTTTGAAACAATTAACAAACTTTACATATACGTAGACATAATAACCATAGGTATTCATTCTATGCAAGATGCACAGTAGAAACAAATTTTCTCAAATGGCTTCACACAAAAGCGAGGCTTACGTGGTGAAGAAAAGAAACTATTTGTGACACTCAGAACCTTTGGAGAAAGCCAGATCGGTATTCAATTAGACAAATAGACATGTAAGAACATAATACATCACAAAAATTGTGAGGTTTTTAAACAATTTATCGATTCAGTTGTTTACCTTGACAGGCAAGAAATGGCATTCAGAGGGCATGATGAAGGCACTGAATCCCCAAATAGAGGTTAGAATTACTTACTCTGATTTCTATGACGGCATGTTAAGTAACCATTTGTGAACAGCCACTATCTCTGCGGTGTCAAAATGAGGTTGAGGTTGTGCAAAATTAAAGCCTCTAGAAATCTATACTTTTAAAACACAGCCAAATCAAAATTTCTGCATTTTGACCAATTTAGCTAACCTTTGAACTTAATTCACATTGATTTGATAGGGGCCATGAAGTTAGCAATCAATATATCAATTGTAACATAAATTAGGTACATCTACAGAATTATTTAGCTAGTACTGTATCTTTCCATAGACTAGCTCAATGTCAATATCAGGGTTTTTCAGAAGTCAGAAATATCTTCCCTTTTTCTGCATGTAAAATGCAGAATTCTTCATCAATGCCATCTCTGTAAACTTTTGTATCCGTATTATACGCAAAATACAATGCTGCAATTTAGAATTTCAAAAAAAAAAAAAATCCCCCTATTTCTACTGAAAGGGGAAGGGTTGTATGTGGTGTCTCTGCTTCTGTCACAGCACACAGCACATCTTTAAAATCAAATCACTGCACTGGAAAAAAGGGAAAACTGTGAGTAAATGGAAGACAACTAACCAGAAGACACATCACTTCAGAGCAACAACACTCGCAGACATTTAAATATTATTTTGTTTCGTATTTTGATTGTGAGCAGAGTGCAACAAGATGATGAAAGCTCAGCTGGAAACAAATGTAATCACTAAAATTCCTATCATCATTGCAATGTTCCTAACCAAACTACTATCAGTCATCACCCCCATGGTTTTCTTAAATTGCATCTATTGGTAATCAGTCATTTTTATTTTATATTCTCCTCGCAAGAAAAATGCTAAGTTACTAAAGTAAGTAAAATGTCATGCAAGGTTCCTCTGATATTAAAATTTTAATAATGTCAGTGTCAGATAATACATGAAAATATTCAAGAAATTATAAAAATTTACTGGGAGACAGAACAGTTTGCTTTGTGCAAACTGAGAGTCGCAAGTTCTGTTTTACAGTTGTTCTTATTATCATCATGGAATTTCTTGATTACTTGATTATGTTTTGTTATCACTATGGCTATTTTTATTTTCGGTATACAATGGTACTGTACTACTTAAAAGGTTACTTCTTAAATTAAATAATAAAAGGCACATTGGTATTCGTTACACCCAATGGTCCCTCTGGGATTAAAGAAAACTGACGCTGCGGTAACAGAGACAGAGGGTCCCATAGCCTCAGGGGATTAAATATTTTCACAACAGGAAAATAATCTCAGTGTAGTACAAATTGCCCTTTTTCCAGTCAACCTATAGACAGAAAACACTTGATTAAATTAAACAGATATTACATTTTTATAATCAATGGCTGATGCAGTTCCATTACCCTATTCCATATTTGACATATAAGAAAATAAAAGCAATGACTTTTAAGCATTTTCCAAGATAATACTAGTAGTAAAAGTAGTAGAAAATTTCTTGGATGAATTATGTTTGTATGAAATTATGCATTTGTAAACTTTTCAATAAGAATTCATGAAGTAATGTTTTTCTATTGATAATGGTTAAAATTAAAAGACAACCTAACTGGCCTGAATTATGAACCCACGACTTTTCAACGTTAAGCCGAGGTCAGTGTGCCACACGTCCGTCTCGAGAACACACCCACCAGCACCGGCTGAGGATTACGCTAATTGCGGACAGCATTTACCATTATTGTTGCCTCTGAAGCATTTATCCTCTACAACAGAGAATGGCTGGAAGTCAAGAGAAACTACTTTCACCTGTTTCAAAATCTGGAATTGCTTTCAAGGCTTTCTGATATAGCTTCCCACAGAGGTTTGTTGTGTGTTTGCTTCGCCTGCTATCGGTCTTGTAGGAGAGTGGTAAGAAAAAAGTAAGGGGTAAAATACTCCCTCACCCTAAAATTTTTACTATTAATATTATTACTACTATGAATAGCCCAATCTGAAACTATTTTATGTTTTTAATATATTACATCAACAAATAAATAAATATTTGGTAGAATAATACTCAAACCAAGGTGTTCCCCCCCAAATGACTAGGAAAAACTCTTCCAAAAAAATAAAAAAAAAATAAAAAAATAAACATGAAATTATGCTACAAGAAATCTTTGCAAAAACATTAAATAGCCTGTCACATCTACAGTGTATTTTATTATTCATGGTGACAGGCATAAGGATTGGGGTAGATAAGAACTGTATTTCATTTTGTACCTCCACAACAGATACAGGTAGCGTAGAGGACCAGACTTAAGGAGGAGATAACTTTGAACACTTGGATGGATGGATGGATGGATGGATGGATAGATGGATATGTTTCTTACTTAATTGTAGCATCTGACAGATTTATGTGAAAGAAGATGTGGGCAAAATAAAACTTTCTTTGGTGCACTTCCAGAACTTTATGTGGACAGCCTGCAAGATGCGTTTCCAAAATAAATCATAATGATCAGCCCTGGGTAAGCAGTTTTATTTTCATTGTGATAAATATAACCCACCTAGAATTTTCCTTCAAAATGCATGTGTAGGACAAGAACGGGTAATTATCGCTGGTCATTGAACGATTACTAAATATAAACAGAACCAATACTTTTAATGTTGTAATACATAAATATGTAATACCATTAATTATATATAAAATTATATTATTAATAATTAACTTTAAAAAGACATGTGATGCGCATAAACTATGACCAATTACATGACACTGTAAAGTTCCATTTTTAAAATCATTGTATTGATTTTAGCAATTGTGCTCATGTTGAACAGTAATTACCAGCATCAATTTTACAACTTCTTAGTATTTTACTTAGCTCAAAATTGGAATTTGTTAGTTGGGTAGACCCACTCTTGATTTTTGTGGTACAATTTCTGATTATTTATTTTGAAAAATGTACTAAACATTAAATGAACATAATACGAATTCCCTTGTTATTTAATTCCTTGTCTGTGCTGGCTTGATAATTTTTCAAACAATGTTAAGATTTTACATGTTTGTTTTTTTAACAGTGTTGTCATTTCCAATTTTAAGCATATTTTAAACAACATAGAACCGTGCATTTTATTTAAATAGGGGGAGCTAAATGAGGGTGACATTTAACATAACATCATTCTTCTGGCATTTAGCATAACATCATTCTTTTCCTCTCTCATGCTAATTGCAATTGAATTAGCTATCAGCATGTAGCAAATGTCTGGCACTTCACATTTATAAGTACTGCCTGAACTCAGCTGTGTGTGTGTCTTGGAAGGATTTATCCCATAGAGCTCACCCTGATTGAATTATCCCATTCCTCACTCTCTCCTTTCAGTATTCAAGTATCCATCTGCTTCAAACCACAATTACCAGAGAATAGCTATTTCACCATTACTCAGCGTGGATGACCAAAGTAGAGAAAAGGGACTTATAATGACTTTTAAAGTCATCAGAAGTCTCCATGATGTCCGTTAGGAAACCAACAAAACAAAATCTACCATGTTGGTGAATCCAAAAATCTCTCCACTCATGAGCTATCAATTTATCATTTGCAAGGGAGAACTTTTCAGAATAAAGTAGTATTTCATTTGGAATCGGTAATTACTGATTTGTATTTTTCTCCTCAATTCTTAACTACCAGAAAGTGAGGAAGTACAACTAGTCTTCTCCAATAATAGTTGGAATTTAGCAACACCCTGTGGGCTACACAGCCCAAACAATAGGTTTGGCTTCTGAGAGGCACATCCCTATCAAAAGCACTGCCAAGGCAGCGGATAGTAGAAATAGTTTTTAGCAATGGGCTGAGAGAAGCTGGGAAAAAGATGCCTTTAACAGAGCATGCACTGTCAACGAGGATGAGAAAAACATACATTTTAAACTATGGTGAACACAATTGTTCTTTTTGATCAATCAAAGCATCTGGTTTAAAACCCAATTACAGCTTTGACTGAGAACAGGCTAAGCTCAATGAGCTGGAGTTTTCTGGTTCATGTCATTGGCCTATCATTGGAGAGTTCAGAGATGGTGCACAGTTTCCATAGGGCATAATTAGCATAGCACTGCCCAGGCTGGAATAGATAGAACTTGGCTTGTTCTCTTACTGGCTTCCCACACACCTGCAGGCTTGCAGTACCATCATTCAAGACCTGCCTCTCCTCCAATAGCGCTGAGCCTCTTGTGCAGGCTGTGTAGCCTGCTGTGTAGAAAAGAGATCAGTATGTGCTTTTTTCATCCACAGCATCAATATAGTGTCAAGGGAAAAGAGGAATTGAATCTCTGGTTTGGACAGAAAGTACTTTCTTGCAACAGACAAGATCTCAATCTCAATACAGATCAAGGGTTATTTTAATTCATAAACAAACATAAATTTGGAGATTACTGTCAAAACTTAATTTGCCTGTCAACTTTCCTTTTTTCCCGCTGGGTACTATCTGATCAAACATCAACACATGGACCTGCATGATAGACAGCCTGGCAGGTACATGCAAGGAGGGATTAGAGTAGATCAATTTGTCCAGTCATTTGGTCTCCCTGAAACACAATGAGCAAACAGTGCTGGGGTTTCATCCTCAGGTTTGTCTAAACTCCGTTTTCACCTTGTCTGCAATCAATGTCAAAGTAGGCTTATTTTTTTTACAGTGTGTTTGGTACAGGTGTGCTTTCATTGGTTCCAGTAATGTAATCACACTTGCATGAGGGAGGCTTTGACCCTTCTGTCACAGAAGACTCTGCCTTAACATGGACCCAGCAGAGCTCTCATTACTACCTTATTGTAGTTGCCTTATTGTAGTTAGTATGCTTTTATAAGCTAACAAACTCTATGTGAAGGCCAGAAAAATGTGACCCCACCACTAAGGTCATGGCTATCACCTACTGGCCCCAACCTAAGACTGCGAAGGACCTCTAGCGGTTCTTAAGCTTTGCGAATTTCTATCACTGATTTATCCGCAACTTCAGCGCCATCACTTACCTGCTTACGTCCTTCCTGAAAGGTAGAACCCGGAGGCTTAGCTGGACGACTGATGTTGAACTCACTTTATCCACACTGAATACTCTGTTTATCACTGCCCCCATCCTGAGGCATGCTAATCCCTCTTAGGAATCTGGGGTTGGAACTTGACTGTCCCAGAGTCATAACCAGCCATGAAAACTTCACCCATATTCCTTCTTTACTAGGAAGCTGACATCAAGCTAGCATTCAAAGAATAAATCATGGAAATCTGGAGTACATTCGTTGAGCTAAGCAGCTTAACCTATGACAGGAAATATGAGCTCTCTTTTTCATTCAAATTTTCCCTCACTTACCGACCAGGCTCCAAGAAAATTAAGGGAACTCACTGACAAGTTCATCGACCGGTTTAACACCTTTTCAGTGTCTCCTAGGCTATCAGCCTTCGCTGTTCCCTTGGTACGGAGAGCCGTCTGCTGTTGACGTCTGGTTCCGCCGCAGCACCGCGGTCTGGCAAGCATCTCAGACTGTCTGAGCTCTACTTCGATTCCGTTGCTAAAGGAGCCAGTTTCATTTTTTTATGGACTGGTAGGGGTTCGGTCCAAAACAAAGTTTCAGGGTATCGGCTTCAGATATCTCGGATCCTGCTCTTATTGAGGAGTTCCACCGTGCTTATCTGAGGGATCCCGGGCCCAGTCCGTGAGGGAGGCTTTGACCCATGGAGTCATCCACGAAGAGAGTGTGTTCTGTACAAGGCCCATCTATGGTGGTTCCACTGGGTTAATAGATTAGCTGATGGAATGTTGACACTACAATAAACATGGTCTGGTGTGCAATTATATGGTGGGATAATAGGTTAGCTGATGGAATGTTATAACCACAATAAACGTGGTTTGCAAGGCACTCTGTTGCTGGAACTGCAACAAAACCACAGTTGTTTAGCAATTCCAATAAACAGGAATTGGGTGAAGGCGGAACTACCTAGGGCAGGAGAGGTAACCACAATGGTTTCCCTGAGAGCCAATCGTGACAGGAGGGTAAAAGCTGTGACCAACAGGGAGTAGTAAAACATTGTTTTGACGTTGTGGCCACCTCCAATTAGAGGATGGGGCGGGTATGTTTGAATTGTAAAAAAGGTTTGCTGAGGCTGTTCGTTGGGTTGTTCTCCAGACACCAAGGCTTTTGTTGTGTTTACATACTAAAAGTCTTAATTTCCTGAGGAACCAAATCTCCGTCTCCTAACTACAGTTTCCACGGTCGAATTGGAAACCACGACACATCCCCCGTTCATCAAGATGTCACTGCATGTTGTATTAATTAGTTAATTGTTTCCTTCTTAATTGTTTATTAGTCACACCTGGCTGTAGTTTCGGTTCACACCTGAAGCGTAGTTATCGATTCATTATATTTATTCTCCATGAGTGCAATACTGAGCATTTATTTCTGTTTTGCATATTTGTCTTTTGAATATTGCCAATATTCCATGTATTGACCAGTTTGCCTCTTTTCGACACTTTGCCTGTACAACTATTCTAAACCACTGGATTTGTGTGTGATTCCAATAAATACCTGCCTCTGAGTCTGTGCATTACACTTGTCAGCTTAGCAATTGTCCTTCCCCACTATTAAAGACATTCCCCATTTTTAAGGTCAATTCATAGCATAAAATAAAAGACAA
>JAOYSI010073749.1:0-13316 GCA_025775065.1 Hiodon alosoides | reverse complement strand
AGCACAAAGGGGGAGGGGAGACGGGAGTGCTGGCATTAAGAGTACGCCTTATTGTTATTTTAGTTTGTTTTGTTTGGGGTGAACCCGCGAGGGGATCATTGAAGAGTTTGTTTTAGTTTGTTTTGTGAACCAGCAAAAATAAACTTATTTGGCAAACTAGCCGTAGAACCCAGACCTTGTGTCACGATTATTCCTAAGCCGAGCACGCCGGCGTGTTATATGTATAAACTGAGATAGTGATAAAAACACAACCCAATGTGAAGTATTTGTTTATGTTACAGTGCATATTGATGAAAGGACTAATTTGTCTGCACTGGTTAACTGCCAGATAAATCTCTTCAGTGGGAATGGTTGATTAGAAAGAGAAGATTTCACACCTGATCATCATAACTGGAAAAAAAGCAGATAACTTCAGATAACATTTATTTTTTTGTTGTTTTTGCTTTTAGGCAGGATGTAGCACGTCTGGGCTTGCCCGGGGGGTGGGTAGAGACAGGGAGACAGGGGTTTCGGTTTCATTTGGAATTTTTAATTCATTTGATAACAAAATATTAAAACAACCAAATATACACACTAATAATAAAAACCTTATACAAAACTAAATAAAGTAAAAAATCTTTAAAACTCTTAAAAATTTAAATGATAAAACTTCCAAATGCCAAACATAACCAAAAAAACCCTCTCCAAACATACAACCACCAGCCACCAACCAACTCAACCCTCCTTTGAGCCAGAACTCCTGGCTCATTGAAAGTCTTTAATTGTTGGCACCTGAGTGCGGTTGCATTAGTGGAACCTTTTACTGGGCCAGGAATGGAGAGTGAGGCATCCAGCTACGTGCCACACCGGAGCTGGTAATTAATTGTAATTTAGGTAATTCAGTTCCTACATGAAATTTTTAACAGTTATCCCTGGATGTAGGCTGACATGTTTTCTTTCTTTCATTCTGCTTCTGTGACTTGCAACTAAATTTGCATTGGTGATTTAGAGTCAAATATGTTTAGTTTTTTTGCAGCTAATGTTTGGCAGGTGACCATTCAATTGAAGGAGAATATGAATTGTCTCCAATATGACTGTCACCAGTCATAAAGTCTTATTCACTAAAAAGGGGTACATGCTATTATGAGGAGAACAGGAAAAGCTATGCACAAAGATACATCTGCATTTATCTATTTGCAGATTTTCTGTGAGATTGGAGAGACATGTTAACATGTTAAATAAATATGTGGAAAAGTTTCTGCAGTCTATCATAGTGGTACAATTTGATGCAGTTTTTCCTTTGGTCAATCTTACTGAGAAACCGTGACATAGAATTAGATTATTTGGACAATTTTCTTACTCAGGCTTATCTGAATTCATTTCACCCTCAATTCTGTTAGTTAGCCAACTGGTGTATTGGTTAGGTTAAAATTCCAAACAAAAGACAAAATGATTTTTAATTTGGATATTGTTGCAGTGTTGACCTTGCATCGAAGTTACAGCAATCCCGTTGTTACAGCAGTCTCCACAGCACCTAGTGCAGGCTGGATGTGTATGCACTTTAAGTACTCTCCCTTCTAAGTCCGGACGTGGAAGCATGTGTAGCCAAACTAGAAGTTTCCATCATGAGAGTGTTAGTGTTTTTCTAAAGACAGATAGTGTAGTGGTGGAAACAGCACATGTAGGGGTGAGAATGGCAGCACATGCCCAGATCCTGCATCCTCCCCTCCAGACACAGCATTAATAATCAGGGTTGAGGAGGGTGAGCCAGGTGAGATAACTGGCTTGCTAGTCAGTTCCAGCCCCGTAGATGCATTATAAAATGTTGCCCATCTGTTCATATATTTTCCAACAGATTCACGATTTAGTTCAGCTCGATTCTGCAAAAGTGTAAGGGCTTTACGTATGCTCATATGATGCATGGCGGACTCTTTACAGAGAAACCACCAAAATAGTGGCACTTTGCATGAAAGTTTTTAGTGGTATTGGTACCAGATCTGCTGCATAGATCTGGTGGAAGACCTCACTTAGGTGCTGGAGAAGTTCCTCCCAGGAAGAACTAGAGAAATCGAAAGAGAACCGCATCATTGATGTAGCCACCTTCAGCACCTGGAATGTTGTCGGGGTCCCTAAAGACTAAAAGGAATCACAGCGAACTGATAGATCTCTGGGTAATCAAAAGGCAGTTGATTCAAGGCATAGGGCAGGGGTTGAAGCCTGGGTTGGAATTTTAATTTGAGTCCAAACAGAAGCACAGACTCACCTACACCACTGGATAAAAGCTCTACAGAACCAAGCAGCAGCATCACTAGAACCTTGCATTTGAGGTCGTTTGCCAATGTTGCCACAAAAAGGGCTTAAAAACTTTGCATGTCGTATATAAAACCGCTCTTACGCTATTGTTGACGAAGGTCTTATTTTTTACAGTTTGTTTTAAAAAAATACATTTCTGGCAGCAAAGTAAAAAGGATTCAAGAGGAATAATTGTTCATATTAGAAGGATTTAATTATCAAAATGTTTATTATACTGGGGGGTTAGGTATAAAACATTCAGACAAAATAAAAGCAGTCAGGTGCCAAGGTCCCTTAGCTGTAAGGAAATACCGCTTTACCAGTTCTGCTTCCTCATGAAAGATATGTGCCGAGAGCTGTTCTTATGCCAATGAGCAGGTTGACTTGGTACATCTGGGTTTTCTTTCGTCAATCTGGTGTGTGGAGTTTGTAGATAAATTGAACCAAATTTCAACTCATATTGGACTTAGCTAGAAGCCCACTGTCCGATATTAACTTTCTGGCCTGGGGCAATAGATCTCCCTCTCTGGCCTCTCTTGGACATCAAGGTGTCCCCCCGACTTGACGACCTAATTTGTCTGTAGTTCCCGTGGGACCTCAAGGTAAGTAAAGATAAAGAATGAAAGCGACTGATCCCACGCCGATCCAGTAGCTATAACAAACTTCCAAAACATACTCTTAAGGGTTCAATTAAATCAGTCTACAGATGTTATTGAGTAGCTTTAATGGTTTTGAACACCAGTAGTATATTCACCAGCTACAAGACATGCAAAGTAAAGTTAGTGCCTTGATTTGTTAAGATCTCTCTAGGAATGCCTACCTGTCAGAATAGCTGCTTGTGCGCGTTGACATTCCGTTGCAATTAAACTCTCTTAAACGGAAAGCTTATGTTAAAGTGTTGCTGTAGCACACGAGGGCGTGCTCAGTCTGAGAGAGGCAGGAGAAGGAGGCCTGGGGGAGGGTTTGGCGTGTTAAACACAAATGGCCCAATATTTGCCACACTGGCAACTAAAACCTCCTTTCAGGGAAAACTCAACTTTGAACATTAAATCAAAGGCGCAAACCTTCAACACTGTCTTCAACACTGCAAATCCTGTCTACACTTCACCATCTCTCCCTGAGCCAGCTTTGCTGGGTTTTTTAAATGGACTGGGATTGGTGGCACCTGAGTCTGATTACCATTAGTGGAACCACACTCAGGGGTGCAGCAAGGTCCTATTAGAGGACGTGGTCCTCCCTCTCCATATTGTCAATCAACCCTTTCTCCCCGGCATGAGGGCCTGGCTACCGGCTGCAAATTACAAGTATGTGGTTCTCTGCTCTGCTACTCTCTAGGAGTCCCATTACATACATTATTATTCTGGTGAAGGGGGGGGGGGGGTGTTATAGAGTGGTGCCCTGTATCCCAACCTGCCTGGTGCTGTAAGTTGGCATAAGTCAACATGCCTTGTAGGACTTTATGACATCTATGTATAGACTAGGCTAGTGGATGTGCATAAATCCTAGCTCTTCGACTCTCACAACCACAAGCTGCTTAGTCTGTAAAGGCTTCCTTCCTTGATCACCAATGACTCAAAATAAACCCCTACTCTCACTAAGCTTGCTACTTCCTGCCTTTATAAATAAATTATAAAGACTTGGGTCCTGCCTCTGTAGCAAAATTGACAGGGAATTCAAACTTACAATCTGGCTAATTTAACTGCTCCACTATCTCAGGTCCCAAGATTTTAGACTGTTGCTTTGCTTGCTTAGGGTTCTACACTGAGAGGACTGTAGCACTGGACTTAGCAAAAGTAAGTTATCCGACCCATCTGTCTGAGCTTTGATTTGGGTCCTGGTAACCAACAACACTTTAACTTCAGCTAACTTTATTAGCTTGTCTTTCTTCAGTAAAGTAATGAAAATAGGAACATCCTCTCCAAAATTACATGACAAAACCTTACTGAACACCCCTACTTCAAGAAGGTAGACCTGCCCACAGTAGATCTGTTCACAGTGAACCAAGGTAGTGGTTGAAGGTTAGTATGTGTACCTGGTGTGTGCAAAAGTTACAAACATAGTTAATGTTGTTAGCCTGCTTGTTCGTTAGGTAATTAGCTAGCCTTTGACCAAAGAGCTGGAGATGTTTGGACAGTTGTTGGTAATTTTTTTCAGTCAGAAATGTCGGGTTGGAGCGTGTCAGTCCGTGAAATGTGCTTGTAATGATAGGCAATCAGCCATCATTATCAGAATAATTTAAAAAGCCAGAGCGAAGTTTAACATTATATACATTTTGTATTCGTTCAGGGTCTGTGTAAAATTTCCCTGGGAAAAATAAAAAGGTTTTATTTTTCAGATGTTTTTTGTGCTCTTAAAATTGCCTGTTGGCATCGTCAATGAGAAAAAATCCTACTCAAAAGTGAAGTTAATAGTTTCTTTGGACTTGAAGGCACCATCTGAAGTATCAAGTATGTGTATTATGAATTTGTTGTTCGAATTTAGAGCAAACCATTCTATTGTTTTATGAGATTACATATTTTTATCTTGTTGATATATGTTTTTATAGGCAGTTTCTTGTACAGAATTTGTTTTATGTCATGAGCGGGCATAATGGGGGTTCACCCACATAACTAGTCTAAGAAGAACCAAATTTTGTTTGTATGTTTGGTTATTTTTGTATTGAGTTGTCCTTTTTTGAGTTTCAGTCTTTCATTTATTTGATTATCTATTCACCCTTCATTATGGTTTGATTCCCCACTAGATACCTCTAGCCAGCTGTGATAAGGAGGGTGCTCTTCACTGTGTCCAGAGGCACGGAACTACCACCACAATAAACATCTTTGCAGTATTCGGCAAGTTATTTTTTGTTTGATATTTTAACTATTTTATAATTCAGAACTTTTCCACTTTAATTAATGTTAAATACTTTCTGCTGGAAATACTCCTGGCCTCTGCTATATATACTTTCGGTCCCCTAACTCTGTAAACTAGGGGTGGCATAGTCGAGTTGCTGATTGGTTCTGCATAGAGAGAGTCAAGAGCTCAGAGAAACCGATTCCGATAATAATCTCCCAGCTCATGGTTAATCGTGGTTTACTGGGAATATAAACATTACAAGAACTATGGGTCCCACCTTCCAATTAGGTAGCCACAGTGAATCAGGCTGCCAGTCATTTTTCAGTAACTTGGCATTTTATGCTGAATGAATAAATAGAATTGCTAAAAAATGGTTTTCTTTATTCTGATGTCTTTTAGGTGAATAACCTTCTTTAGGAAAATTAGAAAATTAAAGTTTAGTAAAAGCTATTTTTTATCAGCATGCACTACCTGCACAAAATATCCTTTATCACCTCTTTTTCGAATGAAAAAAGATTCACAGGCAGACATACAGATGATCCCTTGGAAATTTCTGGGAAAAAAATAAAATAATTGCCTTTGCCTTTATTGCTTATTTATATCCAGATCAATTCCTGGGACACTTTCAGTTACATAACCATAGCCAATCACATTCAAAGTGATTTGAAATTGGACATTCAACCAAAACCAATTTTTGTGATCAACGTTTTAAAATTTGAAAGATTTGTTAATGACTTTCTTCGAAAACATTTTCTTAAGAAAGCACACTAATGCACATTTGTTGCGAAAAGTGGTCCATCCTTGGGTCTAGCGGCAGGCCTAGTGTTTGTTGAGACCCCCATCTGTAGTCTTGTTTGAACAGCAGTGTTAACACAGGTGAAATACCAACTATGAAATTAAGAAAACATTTCATGTCTTCCAGTCAGACCTCATTTCCACCCCACCCTGGAGTCATTCCCCAGTAGGGCTATCAGATCGTAAAGCTTCTGAACCTTGTCTGTTGTCTCTGTGCCATTAGGGAGTAGACATGGTCCTCCTGTTGTTCCCTTGGAAGCGCACCCACACGTACACAAACAGAGGCTGCAGGCAGGAACGTGGCCAGAGGCTGGGGTTTGAGTTGTGAGACAAGTAAAGAGGAAGTGGTCGCTTGTTTTCATAAAAACAGCTAAATTATTTTTCCCACTTTTGAAAGGTTTACTGCAATTTGAATTTTAGAAGAAAATAAATCCCCTTTAGAAGAATTTTAAGAAAGTATGTCAGTCAAACATTAAGTGGTTTGAAACTAATTCAGTATATATATTAATTATATATTATACTAATAATAATAATAATAATAATAATAATAATAATAATAATAATAAATATTATATATCAGTGTCGATTTATCTGGGTATGCAGGGTATGCACTGCATAACTAGCTTTTTTGCAATGCATATGTGTGTGTGTGTGTGCGTATGTCCATGTAAATATGTGTGTGAATGAATGTGTGTGTGCGCGCTTGAGGTTCGTCTCTGTATGTTGATCGCCTCATTGCTGATGATCAAACTTGTGTGGCCGGGTCAGGCTAGTACACGCTCTCCACACATAACTTGAAGCTAATTCCCTGGAAATCCTTCCTAACCTCAGCAGCAGTCGTATGTCACTGTGTCTGTGTTTTGTCAAATTCTAATGTATTTTGTTCAAAACCCTGGCTCTAATATGTACGTGGACACACTTTTATTTAAGAAGTTCAGTAAACCTTTGTTTATTCTTTTCTGAATACCCCATTCCATAAGTTTTAACTGTATGAACCAGCAAACATCTTAAATTTAAATCTTAAATTAATTTTTAAACCTGCCTTTTATTTCAATAATATGCAAATATGCAATGTTCTACATCATAAATCTACAAAATAATCCAGAATATTGCATGCTTTTTTTCCCTTTTCAATCACAGACAAAAGCCTAAAAAGGTGTTTTTCATGTAAGTAAAACACTGCTGTCTATGGTTATCCAAAATGAATGGGATGCAAACAAGATGATTTTATGTAGCAGAAGCAAATGGGAGTTGTGAGATTGTGACAACAGGCTCTGATTGCCTTGAAGCAGGCTCGTATTGAGCAGTGCACCTCCAGAAACTAAACCCATCTGACTAATTGACAGGGAGAAGAAAGAAGAGAGGTAAATGTGCAGAGTAGCTCAATACTGGTCAGATGGGTTTTTCTTATCATGGGTCTGTGCCATCTGGCCTTGTATCACGGTCAGCTGACCATGTCCTCTTAGGGCAGTCCATTGTCACTATATATATGCTTTGCAGTCACTCACTGCCCAGAGCGTAAAACGTCTTGCTCCATCACACAGTATCCAGACCCAGGAACTGTTTTTAAGATGTAATTGTCTATGATTATTTGGTCTCCTCCTTTTTTGCAAAATCATTAGGAAAATGGGCTCTGAGAATAGTGGACTGGTAATACATCAGGCTTTATTTTTGGTGTACATTCTTTGTTGAATTAAATTGCTGTTGTTCCTAAGTTTCCAATCAGTCCGCATAGTCAGCTGCTTAATTAAACAAACACCAGCAGGCACATGGAATTGCCTGGTTCTAACTGACTTATTCTCATCAATTTCCTCTCTAAAATCTACAGAAACTGGGCATAGAGTATAAGTAGGCCATTCTTATTTTCAATTATTTGTAATTTTCTTGACATACACAGAGCTACAAAAGGACATGACTGCACAACTATAGGATATTACCAGCTTTTCCTATGTGCACAATGGAAGACATTTTCATGAAAGATGGAATTGGGAGATATTTTACATAGAGAATTTTCCATCATTTCTCATAACATTCAGATTTATGCTAGTAGCAGACAGATGCAGATAATAGCCCACTAAACTAAAAATATCACCCAACAGATATATATATACACCTGCACAAATCGAGAGAGTCGATGAGCCCCAGCAATTTACATTGTTAGCTGCTCAGCAAACCCAGGCAACATAAACAGCTTAGACAACCTAGCAGGATTTTTTCTGAAGTAATTCAGGTTAAATACCTTGTTCAAGGATACAACCACTGTGGTGGAACAAAGTGGTAACCTATGAGTTACAAGTCTGCATCAACCACTGCACCACCAGCTGTCGAGTGCAACTTATGTCAGCTAACTGACTGCTGCTGTGTGACTTTTTCCTTACATATGCCCAGACTCTTCTGTAAAGGGTACAGTACATCAACAGTACCACTGCATGACCCCCTTCTTCCTGGGTGGACACTTTTTAAAATGCTGATGGTGTTCAATTCTTCTGCTCCATTCCATCTTCAGTCCTCCCCTCCTCTCTTCCAAAGACAGCTGGAAAAATACTTGTGAGGAACACAGGTCTCAGATGAGCAACAGTCTCTGCTGTCTGGTGAATGGAGACAGATGTGGGACAATAATTGCTTTGTAAAGAGCTCCTCCTGGAGAGATGTAGATTGGTCTAAACGGAGGAGGAAATACACCTTAATCGGAGTTACTTTTACGTTTGTGTACCTATGTATACATTTGAAGTGTACAGCATCTTCTCTGCTTTTCTTTTTCTTAACTTTATTCATTGTTTGTATTTAATGTATATGTAACAAAAGATCAGGGATTAAGAATGTTGAGTATGTTCTTCAAATATATTTAACATCATTTTTTTTTTTTCTTCTTCATTGTGGACTCTAGCATCTGGCAGACATGCATGCCAATTATGGGCATTATGGAATTATGTAGCTGTCACTTAGAGCACAATAATTTTTTGACACAAAGCTGGCTGAAGAGCACCTTCTTTTCAGATAATGACCATTCAATTTGATACTGCCTGTTGTTGTTTGACTGCTTCCAAACAAACTTCTGCAGTCAATCCTAATCAAAGCCATTGCAAAAAAGCACTGGATTTGAACCTTCTCCTAAACGCTTCCCATTTTGTTTAGTACACCTCCATTTTTATTATTTTGTGAATGTGATTCTCACTTCGCTGATGATGGTATACTCCTCTATTCAGCGTTGATGTTGAGCATATTTAGCTTTAGCTTTTTTATTGTTTAATGCTGGAAACTCTTGAGTAACCAAAGAAAGCCTATGTCATAATATAGGTTACATTTTGGTTCTAGGGGAAAAAAAGCTAAATAGTGATTAAATCTATGGCTTTTTAATATAGCCATGGTTTATTAGCATATGTTATATGTGTTAATGTAGTTAATCTAGTAGGAAATATTTGTCCAGTTTAACATTTTGCACAAGGAAAGTTATAGGGAGAAATGCCTTATAACTGTGTGAATCATCTGAAGTGTTCTTTGCAGATTGTTAAAAAATGTAGTGAATCACATGAATCAATGTGGTTATTCTTTACAAAAGGGCTAACACTGTGGCATGAGTTAGACTAAATCTGAAATGACTTTTCTATGCCATTTAAATGAATTCCATAGGGCCGATGTCACACTTATAATGGCACATGATGTGATATGGTATGAGTGTTGAAGGACGGGGGGAGTGCTTTTCTTTCTTCTAGAAACAATAGGAAATGTTTTGCTTTATGCTTCTGGTCTTTTCACAGACTGGGCATATTGAGATCAGGGCTCTTGACTGCTCTGACAATGAAGAAATCTATTTTCTGCACGTGGTGAGCAATTTTCCACATTTATGGGGCAAACTGTGGTTTAACATTTAGTATATTTTATTAATTTAAAGATTTCTTTTATATCTGGAGATATCTTTAACTAATTACAAATATCTTTAAGTAGTTTATATTATTTAAGTATCTTTGAAATAAGATATTTCAAATGAATTATTTCAAGATATCTGCTATTTATTTAGATTATTTAGGTATTTAAATGTATCTCTAAATTATTTCCCATATATTAGATATCTCAAAATAGTTTGGAGATATACTTAAAATATATACAGATATCTTGAAATCACTTCCTGTGTATTTACAGATATCATTATACCAATTTTAAATAACTTGAAAATTAGTTCCTGTCTATTGGCAGATATAGTTAAAACATTTAAAGATATCTTGAAATCACTTCCTGTGTATTTACAGATATCATTATACCAATTTTAAATAACTTGAAAATTAGTTCCTGTCTATTGGCAGATATAGTTAAAACATTTAAAGATATCTTGAAATCACTTCCTATGTACTTAAAGATATCATTATACCATTTTTTCAGACTTAAAAATCAGTTCCTGTCTATTGGCAGATATATTTTAACCATTTATAGATATCCGTAAATCTTAAAATGCGTATTTAGTTATCTGAAAACAATTTAAAGATATATGTACATTTCGAGTAATTTATAAATGGTTTAATGAATTAAATGATCTAATCATTTTGCTTACTACATGTGTTGTACACATTTTTTTCACCAACAAACACACCACACACACAATTAAGCAAACACGAGCAAAATATTCGGTACCCAAATATTACATCTTTGACTTTTACAAAAACTATTTGGAAAGTCAGAGGCTTACACATATACGCGCACACACATTCCACCAAGTGCAGTGTTAACAGCATGGGCAGGGCCCTGACCTTCCTATCCCAATGCCCGGGGTCCCTGTGCAACCCAGCAGCGTGGAGGAAAGGTCAGATGTACCACTCAAGCTGTGTTTAATAGCTCATTTTATGGTACGATCTAAATGGCCTGTGTCAGTGCAACCATCACGCACAGTCAACTAGTCAGTCTTTTTTTTTGTTCAATGGGTCTGAAACTGTAATTGTTCTGTTAACTTTCAGTCAAAAAGGATGAGTCTGTACTTTTATTGATTCCTTGAATGTTATACAGGACCATTAACCTGCTTATCAATGAATTTTCATTGTTCTCATTTAAAGAAATTAAATTTATGCATTAACATTCTGTTCAGTTATACATGTGTGACATGAAAACAATGCTGGGAGAAAGTGTGTAGTATATTGAATTAATATATACATAAAAATTTTTTTTAAATAATATTATATCATATTATATTATGATACATAATATTATTTGAAGTACAGGCTCCAGTTTCATTTTTAAAAAATGTATTATATTTCTTTTTAATTTTGTACTACTAATTTTGTGTCTACGACAACTGCAACAGAACTTTAAATGAAACAAAACAACTTTTAAAGGTGTTCATACTGAGTAGATTTCTCAGAAGATGTAAATTGGTACTCTTTTTCCAAAATGTCTCGCCTATTTTCATAGCTGCTGCATCACTGGTTTTCCCAAGCATTTACCAAATCTTTAAAAAAGTTTATTGGATCGGTAACATCCAGGAAATATGTTATTTACATGTATTTAGCAAAACAACAAATACTACCAGTAGATGCGTAGTGTGGACTGTTACATTATTTTGAGATGTTTTATTAATGTGGAATTTTAAATGTATTTTGGTAGCAACATGCAAGGCTACAAATACATTAAACTTTCTGATGTTTTCTAATGGAAATACAGGGCTATATACCCAAATAATTTAATGGAATTACTGACACTTTTTCTAACTAAAATTTAAAAATGAAAGTGCAATGCCACTGCCTATAGTTGAATCAGTTCAATAATTCAGTTTGCAGTATTTGACACAGAAAATGCAAGCAGCTACATAAAAGGGTTCAGTAGCACATTGACTAACTTCAAGAAGTACATCTTCAATTTGACAAATTTGACAAAATACAGCTGTTTCAAATTCTTTACAATCTCCTGTGATCGGTAGAGAAGTTACAACCAGAAACTTAATGGAGACTTTAATAATAATAATAATAATAATAATAATAATAATAATAATAATAATAATAATGTTTGACTGCTTAAAAATGCTTTTATATGTTTTTGTCATTAGAAATTGGGTATGTGAGAATTAGAGAGAGAATTAGGGAGGGGAAGAGAGAAGGAAAATTGAAGAATGTACAGTGATCAAACACATTCCAGGGTTTTCTTCTAATTATAATAGTAGGAACCACAGCAGACTCGAGCAACTCTTGGCCTTTGAAGAGATACAACATCCTTTCTATGTCATTTCACTGTGGTCAGTGATGATCTCAGTGAGCTGATTAATGAACTACCAGCGTGCTTTGGTCCAGGCAGCACAGTGCAAAAAGACATATTGTTTTGACCAGAATTACTAAGCTTTGCAGCATGTGCCTATCCGTTTGTCTGGAGTAAAATGGGCAGAAAAGAGTTGACTCTCCTAGGCATTAAGAGGCAGAAATGCTCTAAATGTTGACCTATATTCTATATCTTTATAACAATTCTGGTTGAGGAAATACTCCCAATGAAATTATCTGAAATGAGTTTAATACTGAATATATGTGCAATTATTCAGTAATAAATGTGTATTGTTTTGTGTTAACTTATGTTGGAAAGCTTTATAATAATATCTCTGGATATGCCGCCAGTGGTTGCTGCCCCCTAGAGGCTTTATCATTTATTATCTTTATAATTTACAAACAGAATAACAACGGCATTGCAGACTACAGCATATGTACTGTTTCCTGTTGGTTTTATTTCATGTGTTAAAATAAACAAGTCAGTAGTGTTGTACAGCAGTATAGATATATGACCAAAATGTAGCAAGGTCAAATTTCAGGAAAGACACTGCAGTTGCAGCCTTGCATATGTGTGAAAACAAGAGTTGCATCTGTCTATCTGGCTGTGTACATGAAGAAATCATCAGCTTCACTGGAAAAAGTTATTCTAAATAATCTAGTATCTGTGCCAATCACCAATACATTAGAAAACTCAAGGAAACATACATACAGAATCATTATTTAGATGAATGCAGTTTACTTGGCTAAATATTCATTAAGATTATGCACATGCAGAAAATAAATGTTTTTATTTAATGTAATTATTCTAAATTGGAGACAAACACTAAACAAACAACTCACATTCACCCTCAACACTTCTCTCTCCGCACAGTAGCTGTATTTTCCCCTCCTAATCGAATTACACACTCACCGCAAATTGTGTGAGAATGACTTGGTAAGTGTTGAAGTAACTATAATATTGAAAACAAAGAAGGTGAACTTGTGTTCTACCCTTCCACAGGTACCGGAATTCTCTTTGACAAAAAAAAGTGTAATGGCTGGGCAGGGGCGGGGGGATGAGGGGTGGGATTTGTTGGAAGATTGTATTGGGTTTGGAGGGTTGGACAGGACGGGGGGGGGGGGGGGGGGGGGGGGGGGGGGGGGGGGGGGGGGGGGGGGGGGGGGGGGGGGGGGGGGGGG
>JAOYSI010073748.1:0-19482 GCA_025775065.1 Hiodon alosoides | reverse complement strand
CCAAGGTTCAACTGCATGTTATTGTCTGTGTTTTTTTATCATAATTTTTCTAATTCTATTTCTATTAGTAACATTTTTTTGTTAGCAAGTAACAAGTGTGTACAATAGTTAGGGAATAATCACATTGTAAAGGCATTGAATCAAGACCAAAGTTATTTTCTCATTACTTTATACAGAGGTGTGTGTATTTTATATGACGCTCTTTACCGATATAAACATATATCACTGACTAACTAATTAAAAGTCTATTGGACAAGCTAATCACCCACGATTGCTATTACTTTCAGCACAATGCAATGAAACTTCAATGGCAATTTTTTTATCAAAGAAAAATGTGGATTTTTGTTTGTCTGTGGGCTATGCTCAATAAATACCTGTTTCACAGCTTATTAAAATATAAAGTAAAATTTTGATTTCTACATGTAATAAATTCGACATATAGACAATAAACATTTTGCAATTTAAATACATTTTTAAACAATTGATGATGATGATGATGATGATGATGATGATGATTATTATTATTATTATTATTATTATTATTATTATTATTATTATTATTATTACCTGATTAAATAAAAGGGAGGAAAAAGCTTGCATTAAACTGAAACTGAAAAAACAACAACAACTACATTATATTGAAACTTATTCTAATGGTTTCTTTGCTTTATTAATCTTAATTAGTGTGATTTAAAGATACTTAAACTGTAATAACAATTTAAAAATCTTTGGCCAGTGATCTGACTGTGCCTTAAAAGTTTATATTTATACAATTTCGTTTCCTTTTTCGCCCCCAAGTCAAATAAGGTATGATGCACTTGGTATGTGCATCGTCTGAACTTGTGAAGGTCGTCAGATACATAAATTATTGCTTTAGACGTTTCATTTTAAGGACTATACTGGGCTGTCCATTGCATGTGAAATGTGATCCTGAGCCATATTCTGTTTCTTATGCTTTATGGCTGCAGTCACATTTCAAACACGTTAGGGACATACAGTAAATCACTCATATGATGTGTAAATATAGTTGATCTAGTCCTCCTCTTCTTACTCTAAATATTCTCCTCCTTATCTTACAAAGTGTATACATCATAACTAGTTTCATTGTTGAACTAGTGGGTCATTTATAACGTTCCAAACTTTCTTGTGAATTAGACAAATCTATCAACCAGATTCGACAGCCAGATTACGAACATCCTTTGTTAAAGGGCTGGATGTGTGTTGAGAGTGGGAGGGACTGAGAATGCTGACTGAATGCGTTAGAACCTCACCTTCCTGGATAGTTAAGGCAATGGGTTTACGGGTGAAGTCAGGGGTGGTCTTTCCCTCTGGAAGTTCTTCGACATACTGTGTGATCATGACCCCCGGGACTTTGGATCTTCTTTTTATTCCTAGTTCAATAAAAATGTTAACTTGACTGAGTAACAAAGTATCAAGAGTATCTACAAAGTCTGAAAAACATTTCAAGTTAAACGGTATGTTTATGGATGTAAATATTTAAATATTTAAAAAAAAAATGTAATAAATATAATATAATACATGATAAATAAAATTAAAAAAATATATAGAGAGAGAGAGAGAGAGAGAGAGAGAGAGAGAGAGAGAGAGAGACTGCTGTGAAGGAGGTGAAAGGAAGTTGTTGTTGTTTTTGTTGCCGTTTTGTGGGTTCGTGTTCCCAGCCTACCTTTCTTCATGACGGGCTGCCCCTCCTCACCTGCCGGTGCATGAGCACGGTTAGCACATGAAAGGAATCGAGACAGGATAAGGTTAATCCAGATGAACAAATGGCTGGGACTAGAACTTTGTCAGGGCTATGAGGATACTGGTACATGAGGTACATTTAGATAAGCTGCATGAAAAACAACCACAGGATAGGTATTGAGTCAGTAAATTAAAAAAAATATGATGAAAGCCACAATAAAGACTCCTTGATGTAGTTATGTTGAATGCATAAAACAAAAACCGGTAAATGTCTTATTTTGTGTGAGAGGGCCAGAGGAGGAAACATTTTAATAACAATTACACAGCATGAAAATTTAATTTCTAATTGACTTCGCTCACACATACCCTTGCAAACACTAATTGCAAAAACAATTTAAAAAACAATTGTGAATCAAACAGTAAATATATATTTTTTTTAACTAGTATGTATTTATACGTATAGTCACATAAGAAAAACTTTAAAAGTGGCAAAACTTGTCACTGCTTGACTAATTGATTTGTCTGCGTAGTGTCATTTGTGTAGTGTTGTAACACTGTGCTGCCGTGATCCACCATTGCTGGTGAAAAGAGAGAGATGTGTTTACCCTGCCCTGTGGCAGTTGAGTCCCCCACTTTTGCTTTCTTTAGCATGTCGGTGTCTTTGGGAGCTGAGCAGATTCAAAAGTGTATCTGCAACTGAAAAGACAGAGGGACGGGATCAGTCATTAAGCACAGATACACAATTTAAGGAGCTTACAAGGAGCAGAATGAGAATTGTGTGATTGACTCTGTGCAGCCACTTCATTAGTAAATGATGAATTGGCTCGAGATATGTTAGACAAAAATTGTTCGTTTTGGTACAAAGCCAACACAGCATAAAGTAGCAAACACTATTCTGACAGTCTTGTGTTGTGCTGACAGTGTTGACAGTATCCTGTGATTGGGCTGCTCCTCATAAGAAATGACTGGGAAATTTGTCAGAAGTGAGGGTAAAATGGATGGAGAAAAGTCCATAGGGGAAAATACTAGAGAAAAACTAATTTCACTCTGTTCAAAATAAAATTTTCAGCAAGACAATGACCCAAAGCACAAGGCCAAAACTACACTGGTGCGGCTGAAGGACTGCACAGTCTTCGGATATGGAAAAACCATTCCAGTATTAGAAAAGGCCTTCCCTTAAGTGACCCCCCCAGCAGCCTGAGAGAGCTTGAGAAAAGCTGCCAAGCAAAATGGAATTGGAAATATTGCTTCAAGCCAGTGTTAAATGTTGCTAAATACTTCTCTGAGAAGAATTGCTGCTGTAATCTCAGCCTAAGGTGCTGTCGTCATGGTATTGACCCAGAAGGGTGAATCCTTATGCAATCAACTTATTTCACCTTTATCGTTTTTCTATTTGTTCATTTAGAGCATTCAAGTTTTGGATACAAATTTTCATGTGCACACTTCATTTGTTCAATTCAACAAAATATGTCTGTACAAATACTTTATAATATTTGAACTATAGATATAATCAATTTATAATCAATAAAAAATCCCTCCATTTGTTATGGATTTGCATATGGTTCTGGTCTGGTAATAATTTTTACATTTTCACTAAATGCATACATCAAGCCTCATCACTGCTTAGAATTCAGTAAACGAGGGGAAGACCATGCGTGTCACAAAATCACAATGAACTCTGAGGCTTCTCAAGACACATTAAGTGTGCCCCTTTGGTATCAGATGACTTTTAATAATAGTGAGAAATTCCATCAAGTGCCTATACAATTTGTCTTGCTCAGGCGGACAGAGTCATTCGAGGGTGTCATTTATGACTGGACGTTGGCCTTCCTCCCAACTTCTGGATTGAGGCTATATTTCTGCCACAGGAATCTGATGTTGACATGTTTTGAGTATACCCTGTACTTGTTGAGGTCTCTACTAAATCGTGAGATGGACGGAAGAAAGGCAGCAAACCTCTCTGGAGATGATGGGAGGTGGTGTATTACTGAGCCCTGTTAAAACATGGCTTTTGACTGCTCACATTCTTTCAGGATCAACAGGTTTATTAGCAACATTTTAATTGGCATTGAGTGGGCATTTGAAAATGGGCTCAAACTATAATTCAAGAGGCCTGCCATAACTAGCTGGTCCTGTCAGACAAACCGCTGGTGAAATATTCAAACTGCCAAGCATAAAACATGAATTAGGAAAACAACATTTGTGATCCTTGGTGTTCATACGATGCAACATGTGATGTCAAGGATTTGTTTCATACAAACTGAAATTTCTGGTTACATAAAATGCTATTCAAATCGGGTTATTTATTTTTTTTGTAGTAAATTGAAGCAGCAAATTGTCCCGTGCAATCAGGCTTGTTATGACTTCAATATATGGGATGCCACTTGTTTATATAAGCATAAATAAAAAAATATACACTGCATATATTTTGAAATATGCATAGCCTCGAATTTACACTAATCTCACCCTTACCAGTGTCTGTTCTGCCGAATACCGATTTTTCATTCACTTTGTAAATTAGGAATGCAATACATTCACCTGGGGAGTAAGTTAATACTGCTTGTAAATGTAGGAATTCTAGGCATCACAAGATGCTTGGCAAGCTCGAGTCCGGTTACATATCTCATAAAAAATATTCTAGAATTTCTTTTTTTTTTACGATGAATTAAGACCTGAGAGAAGCTCTGCCTTCCGAGACACACTATTTCCATTGGCTGAATGCAGAGGAAGGTGGAGTTATGACTGAATGGCGAGAGCTGTTTCTTTATGTTTTGTTTAAATCACCCCACAGACTTACTGTAAATGGGAAGAGTGGAGATAAACGGAGGTGAGTACCAAATTCAATTAATTTATGTCAGTTGGTTTTAAACTAGGTGTAGGTTTTGTCTGGGCACAAATAGAAAATTGAGGAATCGAATCCGACAAATAAATTAGTTGTAATGTCATAGTTGAACGAGGGTAGTAAATTTAACCGGAATGACTCAACTTTCATTTTTTACTACAAGGAATGTTTTTTTCTGGATGGAGGATGTCTGAGGTGATTTTTTGTACCATTATTAATGTGTGCATGGGTTATACATTACAGCATACATTTTTTCCCCAAAAAATTTAAATCATAAATATGCATACACATTGATGAGTTTACATGGCAAAGTATTCAATACAAATTCACATTATAAACAACATATGTCGTATATATCATTATCATTGTATATGATAATGAATACAATACAAGTCCAATAACCTGTATTTAATCATGTCCTAGGAAAGAGTGGCGAAACCACAAGCTGGTTGCATAAATGTTGGATTGAAATTAGATGTTGATGATTTTTATAAAATTCCTAAACTTGATTTAAGATTTAAGACATAATCAAAGGCAATAAGGATCAAGGAAATGGCGCCTGTCAGCACAATTCTCCTTCAAATCCACTTCTAAACCACTTAAACTCAAAGTATTTAATGAAGTTATCTAGTCTGTCTCTTTGTCGCTTCCAAAGCCTTATGTAAAACTGCCTGTTAATCTTAACTTCACTTTGAGTCCATCGACACCATGCGATCACTCCTTTAAATACTGTGCTTTTCTATAATGATGAGGACAATAACCGGAAAAAAAACGGGTTTTGGGGGGTAATATAAGACATCTGAGGTCATTTCTGAATGAATGAGATTCAAGCACAGATGCCATGATGTATACTACATAGATCACATTCAGGAGAGCTCTTCTCACATGTTGAATGTTTGTTATGTGAAGAAAAATGGTTAACCGTCTCTCATATCCATCTTACCTCCCTCATCTACATTGCCCCTTAACCTTTTCCTCAGGTGTCCATCATTTAGTGAGAGGCACAGAGAGCTAGTCTTCCTGATTCTCAGGTAAGTTTCTGGGGGTTGATGTGGTCAGGTCCAGAAAATCTCTTCATAAAGCCTTCATTTACACCTTAATAGCTAAAGTCTGCTAAGTCTGTTACATCTGAGATCAATTAATAACCAGGGCTACAAAATATGGGAGACCATTGATAGTGATTCAGCTTTTTTAAATTCATACTAGCCAGCCCTTTCTGTTCCCGGCTTCATTTTCTGTCATTAAGTGCATCACATCACTAGTCCAAAGATAAGATTTTGGTTTGTGAAAACCAAGTGAAAATCCTGTCTTTTCTATTTCCCCAGAAGTTACCATTATAGATGCAGCATTCACACATTTCCCCATTTCTAGGGACCTTTTTCGAATGCATCCCCATCAAATCAATCCTTTAATGTGGGGTTTATAATGAGCATCATTCTGGTGAATACTTTTGTAGTTTTGGGTTCCCAAGGGAACATTTTTTCACATGATTATTTGCACAAGTTTACACATTTTTTTTTCACATTTTTCAGCTGAGGTAAGTAACAAGTCACCCTGAAAGACTGAAGTTGTGACCGACCGTTTCCAGTTATTCTGTTGTACTGCAGTTCTATTATATAAAGTACTTCAGTATCATTAAGGTAAGAAAGAATATCGGTAATTCAGCTGTAATGAAGCAATTATTTTTAAAAAAAAGCAGCTTATATAATAATTAATCACAAACAAATATAGTTATCTACAAGCACAGATAGCCACTGGGTGGCAGGGCACATTAAGCTAAGCAAGCCGAGACAGAAAATCACCATCTTTAGTTTCACTTCACATGAAACCAAACCCCTCTACCCAGCTGAATATCGAGTTTAGAAGAGAAAACCTGTTTGGGTACGCTGGATAAGGTTTACATTTGGCTAAATTTGGCAAAACGTTATGCAAAGACTCCAGCCTTAGCAATCGTCAAATTAGCTGTCAATTAGCTTCGGGCTGTCCCCATCTACCGAGCTACACCTGTTTTTCGGATCAGTGCTGCTGCTACATAAAAGGAAACATTTCTGTTGCTATGAGAAATCGGAGCCATGTCTCAAAGCATACGTACAAACTAGCGCGATGTTAGACGGCGCACAGCAGGAATGTTGAGCTAAGCTGCAAGCAAAATTTGCCCTGTGCTGAAACTTTATTTGTCAGAGATTAATTTTACACAAGAAGACTTTTAGTCACATTAAGCAAGGGTCATTTGAGGAAAACCAATCCGTTTTAGTTTCACTTTTACATATTTATTGAAAATTTGCATTTCCATAATGTTTGAAATTCTGACAACTGACATTATTATAAGCTTTATAATAACTTTTTTACAAAATCTAAATGCATGCTTTAATCTGATTAAAAATATAGAAAAACACTGATAAATTGTGGTCTTTAGTGAAATAGAAAATTTCACAAATAAAAACAATAATAATATGAAGTACAATAATTAACAAGAAAGGGAGCCCCTATTCAGTCCTCCTGCTATTATTCACAAATGCCTTATAGACCATTATTAATCCCCTGGAGGGTGTCTGTTCATAATTATACCTCTAATGGCTCATACATTGTATGATATGTGTTGCCTTTTCTGGAAATAATGACCAATTTAGTAAAGGAATTACGGGATTTGTAAAGAGTAATGTATTGAATAGTTCAGTCTTTGACATGCTTGAGTAATTAAATGCATTTTTAGGTCTTTGCATATTTACCTCGTTTAAAAACTAGCAGCCCTCTACAGTGTCCCAACATGCCTCACCTGGGTAGAGTTTGGTAGTATGGGAGTCACGTTCCCATGACCAACCAGTGTGATTGCACCATCACTTTACCGTGTGCTAAGACGTTGGTGCTAACCGAGACACAGTTGAATTATATTAAGGTCAAAAAGACAACCAGGCACAATGCAGCCCGAGCAAAGCTGAACATCTCTGTAAGAAGATTCTCTGTAAGAAGGCCACTGAACTGCAAACCTTGTAGAGACGAAATTCAATCCTCGGGTTCACAAGTGTCCCTCTCTGGTGTCCACTTGCACTCACAGTCGCTGAAAGTCTCTCTACCAGAATATGCCTTCAGCTGTGTAACTCACACAAAACCAATCCTGATGACAAGGCCTTTCAGTGGCAAACAATTATCAGCCTTGCTCCTCAAACTGCCAAATAGTCTGCGGTCTATTGAATTTAGTTTAATGAATATTAATGTATTGTATGTGTTTACCGAAAGCTGAGAATAGATCGATTATCTATAATCTTAAGACTAATTAACCTTCCTGTTTAATATGTAGTTGATGAATCCTCGCCCAAATCTTGTTTCTTTTGTCTTCAAATTAGCTATACTTTATACTGTCTAAGACCACCGTATTACATATCTACTGTAATATGCATTACCCATTAAACTTACGTTATACCTGGTGTATGAAACAAAGATCATTTGTCATTTTCAACTTTTACCGTCTAAAGCATAGAAAGCATAGAAAATTGTAGAACATTTTTTATAACCAATTTCCTGGGAAAATATGTTATTTATTAATGGTTTGCGAAAAACAAGAAGTTCTTTACAGTGCCATTCATCAAATGTATTTGGACACCTAGCTGTGGGCGTTTAGTTTTTGTCTGTCTGCTGGTTTATTGCCCATGGAATCTCCCGCATTCTTTACTGCTGCATTCTCCTCCGACACCTCCATCTATAGTTAGCTTCACCCCGTAACTTCACAGCTATGACATCACCTGACCACCAGCCCCATCAGGCTTCCAGAGATTCCAAGTTCTGAAATTCAAACTGGGGACAAACATGTCGTTCCAGAATATTTCTGCTTGTGACATGGATGCATCAGCTGTGCCCCACACTAAAGCAGCCCCATTAAAGTCCGCATGCCGGGGCCTCCAGATCGGTTTAATGGTGTATTCAGTGACTTTAAGTCATAAACCCTTAATCTCCATCCAAGTCTAATTGTCATAACATTCTCTCCCCCCTTACATTTACAAGGCTTGTAAAAAAAAAAGCCTCGCTGACAACCCCTAAATCCCTTCACTTCTTACAATTACCAGCTTTGGAATGAGAAGCCCATTAAGAGCTCTACACAAATTATGAATACAACAATCAACAAACACACACAGAAAAACACACAACATTAAAAGCATTAAAGCTCTGTTTAAAAAAAAAAAAAAAAAAAACTCTATACACACAAAAATCACACAAAACCAAACCTGCAGCTGTCATAAACGCAGAATAACGCCTACAGATTCTTCCTTTTGACGGTTTTGATTTTAAAAGACCGGGGTCTAATTATCTGTGCCAATTTCACCCTTCAGTGCAATTGAGTCCTTCAGCCTGTGGGTTTTGACAGAAAAATCATTGACTTGCTCACAGACCTCAGTGCTTTCAGCCTAGATCCTCTCCAGCAGTGCTATGGCTCAACCTGATATTTGAGTGTTGCCTCCTTGCTCTCCTAGGTAATAAATCCTTGCAGTGTCCTGCCACGGTATCTCTCGCGCCCAGACACAGTGAATGCCAAAAAGGAGCGTTGCCTTTTTGTATTTGGGGTGAAGCGCCTTGCCTGGCAGAGAGCCTGGGTGGGAGGGTGGTGAAACCAAAAAGTGGGTGAGAACAGTTCCCTAACACCTCCCCCGGTGGGGAACCCTCACCAAGTTTTGTCACTTGTGACCACCCAGCCTAACCTTCAATAAAAAGTTTAGCATTTTTTCTGTTAAAGCGGATGGTTTAATGAAGGAAACCTTCGAGATGCTTCTGGGACTGGAAAGGTTGAAACCAATGAGCAAAAAGCAGGTTGGTGATTTGATGACCACGGTGTAAAATCTGCTGTAAAAAATAAAAAAATAAAAAAAATAAATTCTGGGTTCACGCAATTATTTATTATTTATAAACATTCATAGAGACAATTAAATCAAGTTCAATTTAATTACATACACAGAATATATTTTTAATACCATGCTGTAATACCACCAGGGTTATTCAATGTTGGAAATTAATCCTGCCATCTTGTCATAGAGTCAAGGTGTCTATAGTATATTACCTGTGATTGGTTTTAAAGTACAAGTAACGTCAACCTGCATTCATATTTGTTTTGTCAATTTCCCTTTTGTGCTAAAGGTTTGCTTAATTAATTCACAATATTGCAGGTATGTAAGCAAGACATTAAGGATAAATATAAAGAAAGAAAGAAAGAAAGAAAGAAATCAAAGAAAATAATATTAATAATTTGAATTAATTAAAACGTTTTATTTAGTGGTCACTAGTTTAGAATTTTACTTTGAACTTTTGTTCCTGAAATCCTAGTTTTCTACCAAAAAAATTAATCATATATCACTCTATGATCTATACATAAGTAAGCAAGATATTATTAATGATTTACCATAGCAATTATAATAAATAAACAATTAAAAAAACAATAGATGTTCTAACAGCTAACAACATAGCTCAATAGCTAAATACATTTACATATGAAATATGTTTTACTCACCAAAAGTTGGAGTGGAGTGCTCTGGGAGTAAAGAGTTTACTTACTCATGCCGTTCCTTGGTTTTATTTTCTCAATATGCCAAAGCATGTTATAATGGAAATAAATTCTCACTGTTCAATTTTCAATTTTCTCATGCACCAGACCACTTTATCATCCTATACAGACCCACAACACATCCATGCCTAAATGGACTTATTTAGTGACAATATTATATTGTTACTGATAATGTATTTTCAGGTTTGAATGCCCTAGCATTGGAAGCTTCACAAACCTCAGTTGGATACCAGAGCCCTAACGCGTTGTATTTTGATAGCCATGGTTTTTATCGAGGTCGCCATTTCAGGCAATGCAATAAAAGCGGTCTGGCACATGAACATTGTCTGGTGGCAGCACTGAGTGACAAGTCACAATTTTTCAGGGCTATTCTTATTCCAACCCCAAACAACACTGGAGCACTCATTGTGATACAACCCCAAATCTTGTGGAAAAACTACATCTTGCTGAAATCGTACTTACATGCATGTGTTTACCTTTGGGGCTGCATTTCATACCTGCAAAAGACCGACAATCTTGGAGCGAGAGATACAGGCCTTTTGCTGTCTTATAGTGGCCTGAAATAAGCCTGTGTATGATGCCACTTTCAATACTGAATCACAACTACAGAAATTCACCGTCAAAGGTTGTTAGCTATTGCAAGTTTGAAAAGAAACTGTTGAAAACAGTAGTGCTGTTATTTTGAATCTAAATATTTGGTTGTTTAATGAATGGCCTAAATTTAATATCAGACACTGATAATCACTGCTAAATAATTGGATCGAGTGCAAACTCAATGTCAGTGCACTCTTCGTCTTGTTGCCCCAAGCTTCCAGTTTAACTGACAGGAGCTCCGCTGCCCGCTGAGTGGAAACCAAACAAACCGCGTGACCTTTGGGATTCGGTGGAGGAGAGAGAGCAAAGGTCACGAGAGAAGACTTTGATGTGCTGTGCAAATGTTTTTTCTTCTTTTTTTTTTAATGGAGTCACACCCTGATGGGTGCTAATCCCTGTCCTACAAACTCAACTCTTTCTGACCTGGCCCTGGAGGTGCAGTGGCGGGTCAAAGAGTCAACGTAAACATGCCACATTAAATATACGGCCTGTTTGGCTATCATTTACCTTAAATGCCACAGCACATTCTAATCACAATTGGTGTCCGTGTCCAGACCATAGATTCCACAGCATGCATGACATTGTGCAGGCCAAGTCACGTTATACTTATACTATAATAAAAAGATTGTACATCGTGAGAGAATCTTGTTCAGCATGGCACCGGTGGAATGTTCATATATTTATTTTATAAGTTTGACATTATATGTGCATTTAGTTATACGTTCAATCACCTGGGATCAGTGGACTTTCATTGTCTTTGTCTTGGAGAATAGCACAGTCCTCATTCTCATGTTTTATAATGAGAAACTCTTGACACAATTCTCCTTAATAGACAGTCAAATTATAAGTCTCCTTTTGATTCTCAAATCCTGTGCCATCTTGCTTATTGAGCATTCCCACCTTCATCTCCCTTCTTGTATTTCCCTGATCTTCTTAAATGTTTAAGTCATTGCTTTACTTATTGCTAAAGAACAAAAAAAACCCATTCAATTAATTTAAAATCGCTGAAAGGTTTGAATTGACTTATTGACAAAAACATTTTTCGTCTTTTTGTCTTGGCCGTATCCTCCTTAGCTTTCACTTTGGTGTTAACTGTGGATGAGAGACCGACCATCGCATTCAGTCGTCAGACTTGACTTAGGTTTATGATCTCACACAGACAAAAAGCACGGATCAGTTACCTGCCCAGAAGTGGACGGGCTCCTCGCTCCACATTACGGCGAACAAAGAAGGAAGAGAACCGAAGTCCACAATCACCTGAGAGCGGGCTTGCGACCCACCCGGCCCTCCCTCCCATCCTACTGGCTGATGATCAGTCACTGAACCGGCTTCTCTGTTCACCAGCAGGTGAGTTCAGCGGAAGTTGAGCGGCGGAGGCACTTGTCTCATGCTGAACAATGCTTGGAGGAAAGGCGTACGGACTTTATCCAGTTCATGTTCACTGATTCTGGAATCTGACCATCAAATGCAGACCATTTTATTAACCGAGAGTGAATGCTACTGAATGCTTACAGCTGTTGGTATCCACCCACAAGCTCACACTATTTACGCGCTATGCAAACTACTTGAAGCTATATCTAGACACAAGTCTCTCTACCCCGTGTGTCTCCTGCGGCTGGGAATTTCAACAATTGTAATCTCAAGAAAATGCTACCAAAGTACTTCCAACGCGTGTCCAGCGCAACAAGAAAAGACAAAACATTGGATCGTTAAAACACCAGCATCAAAGGGGCATATCGTGCACTTCTGCGTCCAGCCTTCAGAAGGTCAGACCATGCTTCCCTGCTTCTGCTTCCAGTCTGCAAGACTGGTGAAGCATGGAGATGATTGATTGTAGTAATGTCAAAATCTACAGAATGGACTTGAACAGATATGCCAAATCTGCCACTGATCAAATCAAGAACGCCCGGAAAATCAGGTCATTCCCCAACCATAAAACCCTGAGTTAACAGTGAGACTGAAAATATATGAGGGGTTCATTCATGTCAGGCGATCCAAAGCTCTACAAGCGAAGTATATACTCCCTGGAAAAGGCCATCAGATTGGCCAAAAACGACTACAGAACCAGGCTGTAGAGCCGGTGCAGCGGCTCGGACTCCAGGAACATGTTACAGGGACTACAGGCTATCACAAACTATTAATAGAGGCCAGCGGAAATTGCCACAGCTGACAAAACACTTCTATGCGTGGTTCGACGTTGAACAAGTAGCCATAGCTCCCAAGGGAGCCTGAAAAAATCTCCAGCTATCCGAGGCTGAGGTGCACCAGGCCTTTACGAAGGTGAAAGCTCGCAAAGCTCTTGGTCCAGATTGCAAACCACCATCATCGCCATCAACATTTTGAGTCATAAAAAGAAAAAGCTTCACTAATACAGTGTGCCATCCCCACGTGCTTACAGATGACCTCAATCATCCCCATGAAAGCCAGGGTGACCGGACAGAAGGACTACCGCCCTGTGGCACTCACTCCTGTTGTCATGAAGTGTCTGGAGAATGTAGTGATATCAAAACCATCATCCCAGACTAACTGGATCCACAGTTTGCTTGCAGACCAAACTGGTCTGTGGAGAACGCCATCTCACTGGCCCAGTATTCTGCACAGGAGCATCTAGACAAAAGAGACACCTGTGTCAGGATGCTATTCATTGACTATAGTTCTGCCTTTAACACCACCCTCACCACCACACAGGTCTCAAAGCTGAGAGACCAGGGCCTGTGCAGTTCCACGTGCACCTGGATACTAGACTTTCTCACGGATAGGCAACAAAATCTCATCCTGGAGTGCCACAAGGTTGCAGCCTGAACCTAAGGCTGTACATCATGTACACCCATGACTGCACAGCCAAACAGAGCAGCAGCCTCATCATTTAGTTTGTGGATGACACCACCACGATTGGTCTGATTTCCTCCAACGATTCTGAATAGGCTTACGGGCAGGAAGTGTCAGAGGTAGCAGCGTGATGTCTGGGGCAACAGCCTGGTCCTGAACGTCGGCAAAATAAAGGAGCTGATAGTTGACTTGGGGAAATGCAGGGGGAGCTACTCCCCTATCACGGTCGATGGAGAGGAGGTGGAGAGTCGGCTGCTTTGGGTTCCTGCTTCAGGTTCCTGGGGACGCAGATCTCCCATGAACTGGCCGGACCCACAACACTGAAGCTGAGAAGGTTGCCTTTTCTTTCTGAGATGTCTGCGGGAATGGCGCACGAGCCCACAGACGCAGGTGAGCATCATGGAAAGTGACCAGACTGGGGGCATCCCTGTGTGGTACGGTAACACCCCTGGCCAGGACAGGACGGCTGTCCAAAGGGTGCTGAGAACGGCGCAGAGAATCACTGAAGAGGAGCAACCGGCCATAAACCATGTCAAAAAGTGTCAAAAAGATGACATTAGCGTTATTATATTGTATCACAACTGCCTGAGGTGCATCTCAGATGTCAGGTCAGCCCCATTATGTGTAATGGTGTTGTGTGAAACAGGCCAGTACAGGCTGTACTGATTTATGCCAAAAAGCGATTCAAAAGACAGATCTTTTCTAGATATAGAACAGTTTTACAAGTAGTCAGTGAAAGTTCTGATTGTTCTGTGCTTTAAATAGCTTGCTGTGCATGAGGTTGCCCTAACCAGCTGGGTCCTGATTTACTACTACATAAAGCAAAGCTAAAAGAACCTGCTTAACACTATAAATCAGCAGTTATTTTCGAATCGAGCCGTAGTAAATTACTGGCTGCAGGAAGGTTACTGATACAGGTTAATGTGCTCACCTGTGCTGTTGTAAACATATTCTTAACCCTGCCTCTAAGGACCTTGTTTCCTTGTTTGGCCGGGAGAGGAAATGAAAGAACTCTGCAGGCTTTCAGAGAAATGAGAGTTGAGGCCTCCGTCGTGTCAATGACCTCATTGACTCCTCTTCCTCCAGGACCTCAGGGTCGGCAAAAAAAGGACAGGTTGGGAGGAGGCTTTACGTGGTGGAGTAGTAAATTATTGGACTGCTGGCTCCCTCTATTGGTACGAAGCAGGAGCTGCCGTAGAGTCCTCCCTTGAACCAATAACCTTAAGCATCTCAGTGTTGCTTAACTGTCACGCCCACTGTCGACAGGAAGGTGGGGAAAAAAAGACGATTGGTGCCTCAAGGGCTAGCGCAGAAGCCCCGCACTCGGCAGAAACGGGGAATTCCACGTTTCTGTCACGTTCTATATTCTCTCCCCACAGTCTTCCACCGCAGTACAAGACCTCCCTCTGTTCTTAGGCCTAGCATTGTTCTTACACTCCTTGCCTGGACCACACACTTTGAGCAGCATTTCCACCCTGTCCAGCGCGTACTGTTCCAAGAGTTTTTCTTAAAAAGTTTTATCGATTTCCCATGATGAAAGTGGATATGGAAGTATTTCTCCACCATATTAACACAGACAGTTTGTAATAAATCTGTCAAAAACAAATTATAGATCAACGTTTAAAAAAATAAAATAATATATTGTTTTCATCTCAACTAGTTTGTATAGCTGTTTCATTAGTTAAAAAAGTAAAAAGTCTGCCTCATTTGCATCCCTTTAAACTTAAATTTCAGATGATCTGTTTAGTCTGAAAGCATTTCAAAGTTAAATGTACGTGCTATTTGGATTTGTGAGCATTGAAGTATTTTTGGAACTGATACTGTTCTTAATAGGTAACAGCTTCTGCAGGCGTTTCTACTTCATAAAATTCAAACATTTTTGCTTTAGTTTAATGAACGTTCCCACACCATCTCAATGATGAGAGGACGCCCAGGCACTGGGCCGTATTTCTTCACCTTTCTGTTAATATGAACAGGGTTTTTCAGTTTACTTCAGCGATGTCACTTACATTTGACCTCTATGGTTTTTAGTGAATGGTCTTAAACAAAATAAATGTTTCAGTACTCTTTTACCGGTTGTTTTTATTGCAGCCTCAATGTGTTTATGCAAACTAAATAGATATTACACGCTGATGAAATGAGTGTGGAGATATGTCATTTGGTCTATATGACAGACACGTGTCCTAGAAAGAGCACATTCAGTGACATCAAATACGTATCCATGTTTGTCACTGGCATCACGTGTCACTGGCTGAGACGGTAGTCCCCTCTCTAAATCGTGACTTGGTCTATAACTTTGGAATCATCCTTCCAGCTGGAGGTTCGATTAGCAGAGTGGCGGCTAGGGGTGCCCTCCTCGGAATGTTCTTTACATCATGTGGTCTGGGGTGGCTGGGAGGGGCGGGATTTTAAAAGTGTCTCCGTTTATAGTCTCAGCCAATTGGTTTTGTTTTACTTCAGGTCACCGCAACAGGAGAAGGCCCTGTTCAGGGTCCAGCTTCACATCAGCGTTCCAAACCTTTTGCACCTATTTTCATTCCTTCTCCATTCCCCAGTCAAAGTTATTTAACTCGCACCCGGTGTCTTCCTGAGCTGTTATACGATCTCTCTGCCCCTCCCCGGGCGCTATCCTGCGAGGGTCAGTCCCGTGGCTTAGATATCACTCATAAAGCCACCACCTGCTGCTTGTAAATGCCTGGGTGCTTTAATCGGAATACTGCAAACACGGCACTACTCGACTGATCTGACCTTTCTAATGTCCATTTGGTGGTGACATGCAACCAATTAATGCCACTCAATCCAGTGCTAATACAGAAATAATTAGATTTTAAAAGGTGAAAGATCGCGGTGATGACGGCTTGGCCGGCAGTCAGTTTGGGATCAACACCACACCACAGGGTTGGAAGAGATGCTCTGGCATTTGAAAAATCCTTTGAGACTCCTCCCACAAAGTCACGCTCCTGCGCATCTCCCCTACCTTCCACGAGATGCTGCCCCCTTGTTAACACTACACTTCTTGAAAATCCTTCACTTCCCTCCGGTCGAAACAAGCGAGAATTACAATGCCAAGCCGGCTTGCGTGAGCTTTTTCTGTTATCGGTGGTGGTCTTTTAAAGTAGCAAACTCAATTTACATATTTGGGCAAATACCATAAATTGATTGACTTGCTGCAGCGTTAAGTTTTATATATATATTTTGAAGAGCGGTGTCCCAAGAACTCATTAGTGAGCACATTAGTCAGATGTCAATATGATAAAATGGTCTCCGCTTAGATGTCTTTTATATTTATATTTAGTATCTGAGTAAACTATATTATGAGTATTTATCATTTTTACAGAAGTGGCAGAAGAAAGTAAGTAAATAAATGAATAAATAACACAGCAAACTGTAGAGCTTGGCCCTCTAATTGTGTGCAAATTTCTGCTAAAAAATATTTTGTCCCCATCAACAGCGTGGCCAGTTGGGTGAACTGTGATGATGGTTGTCAGGTCAGAACATAAGTTGTTGGGAAACCTTTTAAAGATCTAGAGTAAATAAGTTGGGGGTTTCCTCTCACCACTCCTGTTACCCTCACAAGTCTTAGATTATTTTCAGAGGGTGTTTGTTATGGATGGGCACTCTTGCTCACATGCTTGGAAATGCTTGAGAAATGTAAAAAATATTTACGTTTCTCAAAGCCAATAATTAAATTCACGCTGAGCAATGACTTTCAGTGAACCCAAAGTAAATCATTTCTGGAAGATAGTGTTACTTTTAGCATAACGGTGCTTTTGAACAAATACGTGGAAAACAAGGTGCTGTGTAAGGCTGAAATCCAGCCATGAATACAGTTCCTGTACCGACCGTCTGGTGACAAGCACTTTGGCCAAAATTATACTCTAGGAATCTGCTGACGAGTAAAGGCAGGAAATTATAGCCAATACTTCATGGGCACCCAGCTATTAATCAGACGGGGTTGTGTCTTACTGGCAATCAGACAGACAGCTACGTGGATATTCTGCTTACTAGATTAAGACCTGAGGGGACCTTTCCCTGCAGCTGCTTTTACGTAAACATGAACGCATTCAGTGGATATGACAGAGAAACCGTCCCCTTCACCAGTTTTTATATGGAACTGTAGGTGGTGTGGAAATTTACACTGTGACAATGTGCTTATAGAGCAAATACTGTACACTGGAAATGATTAACTGCAATAACAGCAAATAGATAACTTACTAAAGTTGCTACATCTCAAGTTTTGGCCATTTGACTTGCTGAAGCCAATGCTGAGGTTTTTATTTATTTATTTTAAATTTAGCTGGTAAACTAGTAAACTAGTAAAACTAGTAAAGCATGTCACCTTGAAAGCCAGGTGGGTTTTCTCCCAGTTCCCTGATGTCACACTGCCAGGTATTTTCCTGAGCTTTCTGTTCAGCGTCATCAGCAAGCGGTTTTCCCCCAAATTCTCTCTCCTGCAGTGGGATTTCAACCAAACAGACTTTACTTGTTGCCGCACATTTTTACAATAAGAATTTGTCACAAAGTATTAACGGATTCTAGAGGGAAGATGGAATAATAGCAGACACATAGAATCAATCTGAATGATGAAGTAAACAGTGAGGAACTGAGTTGAAACATCAGCAGGAAGGACTGCCAACAGTGAACTACAGGTGGTCTGTTTTTCGGTTCAAGATTGCCGCCTGGACGATGCCCCTCTTTGGATTGGGCACAGCTTATCTTTCCTGTGCCAGTGAGCGGGTGTCAAGAAAAGCAAAAAATGGTTAGAAGCTGGATTTGGCAAAATTAATTCAATTAATATACATTATAGCCTCAGCAGGTATAAATTGTAGCGTGAATGAAAGAGGTGTGGTGCAAAGGAAGGTGATCAGAGTCTTTTCTGCCTCATAAGAGCATGGCCGGCTCAACGAGCCTCCTAATAGGCCTCCTAATAGACCCAACAGGAACGAGCCTCCTAATAGGCCTCCTAATAGATCCAACAGGAACGAGCCTCCTAATAGGCCTCCTAATAGGTCCAAAGGGAACTGCCTACTAATAGAGAAGTGACCGCATAAATCTAATCCACAGAAGACAAAGGCGTGGATAGCTTTTTCTGTAACCTTTATTTCTTGCAAAAGTTCTAAGATGAAAAAAATGCTGCTCTTGTTATATTTTCTAACTTTGTATTCAAATGAGAGCGCAGGGTAAATTGGGAGGCACCAAATAGTCATCAAAAGTCATTGTATAATTTGTCACGATGTTACACGATGATTTTTAAAGCCTAGTGATGTTAGCATTATAATAATGATACTGGAAAGTTCCGCCCTTGAGGAAAGATTCTAACTTGGCGATATGCTGGTCCTCGCCAGGTTTGACAGACCAAAATAGCTTTGCGTCGTCTGCATAGCAGTGGAATTTAATCCCATGTTTACAAATGACATCACCAAGTGGTAACATGCATAGGTTAGACCTAAGACTAAACCACGTTGGACACTATATATAACTTACATCTAAGAGGCAATCGCTTATTTTGAGAGAGCACTTCCTTTAATACCAACTTTCAATTCCAGGTCTATCAGTGGCTATAAGGATACCATTTACAACTCTAGTAAGTGTTGTCTCTGTGCTATGGCCTGTGACTTGATTTAAGATTATTACCTTCCAGGAAAGCAGTTAGCTGTTGAGCAACAGGTTTCAAGTACTTAGATAGAAAGGGAAGGTTAGAAGTTGGTCCAGAATTCTTTGGAATTCTTGGGTCCATACACGGGTTTGATTATTTTCATTGCTGTTCACAGTCTGATCCTTAAAAACAATGGTGCAATACCCTTCACCTTCCACCACAATGGGCAGCTTGCTCGCTCTGCTAATCCAAGAGAACTGGGGGATGCAGGTGGGGAATCCAGGTGATGCACAGGGCCCTCTCTCTCTCTCTCTCTCTCTCTCTCTCTCTCTCTCTCTCTCTCTCTCTCTCTCTCTCTCTCTCTCTCTCTCT
>JAOYSI010073747.1:0-19484 GCA_025775065.1 Hiodon alosoides | reverse complement strand
GATAGATAGGTAGGTAGATAGATATGGATAGGTAGTATATCTACTATTAGGGAGAGAGATGCAGGGCCAGCAGAGTATCCATGTGTGTTAAATGGAGAGCTCGAACGTATTTGAAGCTACTGAAAACAGTGTAAATATTCCCAGATCCAGGTACGGTTCCGTTTTTCAGACAGATCATGTTATCGAAGTTCTCGTGGAAGTCTGTCACTTTGCCAAGGTGCTTTGTTCAACTTGAGAGCACAAGCATGTTTAACCTTTTGTGTGATGCAGTTTATTTTTCCCCCATCGGTACTCCACCGGCATTTCCCCCGCATTACGCTGCCAAAGCATCTAATCGGCTGTTACGAGCCCTGGTGTTGCCCGCCCTGTTGTACACATGTAGCTGGGGGAAAAGACGTAACCCACTTTCCGAGACCTGCCTGCCTTTCGCTTTGATTAAGTCATTTTTTTCCCAGCCGACCTCGAGTCAACCCTTGCTTTTAAATGCACGCTCATGCATGGGTTCGTGCACAGGGCACTGAGGATAGATTATGTCTCTCTAAAATCTGGGTTAGGAGGAGAGCCCGGGGGTGGGGAAAGGACTCAGGAGAGGGATTGATACGTGTCATCTGGAACAGGCTAACTCTGTCAGCATACCCCCTGCAGACTAATACACGCTGTCTTCCTGTTCACCTAACAAATTGATCTTTTTAAGGACGGTAGAACTTGAATATTTCAGTGTTTCCTTTTACTTTGTACTCCTTTGGCTGTTTTTCTTCACAAACAGTGAAGAAATCATGTTGGAAAAACACAAGGTATTGAATAATTATAATGAAAGTATGGTAATAGAATAAGTAATGTCCAGAATTGGAATATCAGATCTGTAATGATGAGTCCTTTAATTCCTGTACTGTTTTATACGTTAGCCAGCGCATGTGGATGGCCAGCCTCACAAAAGCCTCTACTGACTTCACTGTTTCTCGAGGTAGAGGCAGTGATGGATGTGGAGTTCTCTGTGAGGGGAACACGTGCTTGCCTTTGGGCGGTTGAGTCTTTCCGAGGTGCAAGGTGTTCAGCTGTGGAGAAGCTTTTGGAAGTTTTCCTGTTGTAAAGGCTGCAAGGTGTTCAGCTGTGGAGAAGCTGTTGGAAGTGTTGTAGAGGTGCAAGTTATCCAGTTATCCTTCTGTGGAGAAGTTCTAGAGGTCACATACATCAGTTGTTCCTGTTATCCACCCAATACATTTTCAAACACTGTCAAGAACTGTATCTATGTAAAAGGTCGACAGTGTTATGATACAGAACAAACCATAATTTAATGTTAAGGGTTTTAAATATTGCCGTGCATTATCCATTCTCCTTTTGCCTGTTTAAAGGACTGGCTTGAAGAACAATGCCAGTAAAAAACATCGACGACCGTCCCTGCACTGCTTGGGCAAGAGGCATTAGTGTTGATTGTACAATTTGTGCAGTAGCTGGATGCCTTATTTACAGAAAAAAAAAAAAAAACTCTCCAAAAACTTGAACTGAAATTCATTGAGTGTTCTTAAACCAAGATTAATTTACATTCATTTGAATGAATTTGAATTCTGGGGCAGCCCGAGCTTGTGGTTGGCTGAAATTCATGCTGTGATAAGTGTGATTGTTCGATGCTTTTCCACTCTAAACCACAACTGTAATATCACAATTTGATATCCAGTTGGTTTGAATGTAAACAAAACAGTTGTAGTCAAAAGACATAACTACAGCTCTCAATAATTCTAGAATGTGAGCGTTACAATATTTGACTCCACCTTGCCCTTCTGCCAATCTGACATTGAAGAAAGAGTGACAAGCCAACAATATTTGTAGCTCATCTAAATGGTAAGCTGCTCATATCCTTGATGGGTTGAAAAGCGCCCTTTGCCAAAGGGAGTGTTGGGGGGTGGAGCTCGCACTCCCGCTGTTTTGAGAGATGTGTTTGGGTACATTTTTTTGGAAGGTGCCTCTTAACAAAGGTTTTAGGAATTTGAGGAGTTTGAAATTTTGGCTCGAGCGATTATAAAAAAGAAAAAAGATTTATCCCAGGAAAAGCTTTTTTTGCAGCAGAACTTAGACGAGACAAATCAAAACTAATTGCATTTAATAACATTGTATTTTATGGAGTTGTCTTTTTTTAAAACATCTTATTTGTTTTTGCTGAATAAAAAGAGAATGCTAATGAATATAGTAATTCAAAGTGCGATTAGTGGGTCGCCAGCATTTTGATTTGGGCCCAGACTTAATTCCAACCCCGGGGAGCTGAATAATACATAAACAAAGTGCACCTTAATTAAACAGTTTAGGAAATCAGGAGGAACATATTTCAAGTGGAAAATAAAGCTTTTACTTTCAAAACAAGAGTGAAAACAGCTGCTAAGTTCTGCCACCCGGGAGGGCGGAAGGGGACACTGAGACGCAGAGAGGTACCACCCAGAGGTGCAGCCCGGTGACCTCCCAAACCGGGCCTCTCGCCCGCAGGAGCCTGTGGCGTCCGTTTGCGCTGATCAGTGAAGGACGTCTCGGCTGTCCCGCGCTGTCACAGAGCAGTCGGGGCTTGCCACGCACGGAGAGCCGCCCGGGCACCTCTGACAAAACAGATTCTGCTCCAACGCTCCCCGGTTCTTGCTCCTCCGCCTGGCGCTCCTGACAAGATAAATCCGCCACCCAGAACCTCACGCCAGCCTATTCATTTTTGTGACATTTAGCCGTGCGTTGTGAGCTTCCTCGCAGGATTATGGATTCGAGCGTCTTATGAGTCAAACGTCTCCCTGTTTCTTAAGCGCTGCATTACATAACCGCCAAGAACTTTCCCCAAGCTAAAAATGTTTGTCGTGCAGTCATCCTTTAGCCCAACCAGGTACTATACGCACACATAATTCTGTATTTGCAGGTAACCTAACCGGCTGTTTGGAGGTCATTTCATATTTATTCACCAATTTGGATGCCCAAGTCAGGTTATAGCATCTCCTAAAAAGCACAAAAAAATTTTAAACTGTAGTTGAACAGTATGGATTCAAATTGCGATGAGGAGAACATCTTAATTGTAATACCTACTTCTTTTTTTGTAACCTAACTTTATTTTTATTTAAGTTTACTAAAGGACAAAATATTACAAGCGAAAGTAGGCCAGTGTACACAAAGAAAAAGATTAACTTTTCAATCGGTCTTCAGCAGTGCTGGTAAACGTGCACCAGCACCAATCAGGGGAATGGGTTGTAATCGGGGAGTAGTCAGTAAAACGAAAAGGTTCCTGCATGTTGTGTGAAAGCAGTGGTCTGTGGGTCCTCATCAACGACACTTTCCGTGTATAAACAGAAGGTGGCAGCATGTCCACAGCTGAACACCGGAGATTTGCAGTCGCTTTCACAGATCGTTTGATTGCGGCGCCGTGTTGTTCTGAGCCTGCCGTCGCCCTTTTTGGGTTTTGTTTTGCTCAGCCATTATTTCGACGGCGGGTCAGGAATAAATCCTGTTTACGGGCTCCCATTGTATCCCCCCGTAAGTGCCATTCAGTCGGAATGTTTGGTGGAATTGACTTTCCATTTTAAAAGATATTTTGAATTCTTCTCCTAAATGCTGGTTTGTTCATCGGTTACACACCCCCTCCGTCCCACCGCCCCACCATAACGCACACACGGAAAATTTATTCCGTTCTATATCTATGACTTGGTTTGAAATGTCTTGCTGTTTTGTTAGAACTGAATGTGAAATTATAGAGTAAGGATAAATGGACTGGTTTTATAAATGTTATAATTTGAATGGTTCAAAACAGAAGTAGGCAGCAGGTGTATGTCTACAGTGTGCAGATAAGAAGCGCGTGCTCTCCAGGATTAGACACAGCTTTTCATTTTAACGCTCTCTGTAATTTATGGTCCCTGCGCTGGCTGTTGGATGGCACCATGTAATATGAAAATATAGTAGCTCGATTTTGGGTAAGCCTCGTGTGTACATGCATAAACACGCTGCATATTATTTTCCTTCCGTTACGTCCCTCGGTTTACGTGATTTTATACAATTGAGGCCAGTGAAGTGTTTTCAGGCATGAATGCCCCAGGCAGTGGACTTGAGGTTAAAAGCGAATGGGTCAGGCGGGATGGGAATGAGCCGCCTCATTGGTGGGGACAGGTAGTTTGTCAGTATGCACCCGGGCTACTTAATCTGTTGGACCGTGGCAAGTCAAGGCGAAGTAAATGCACAAAATCTTCAAACGCGTTGCACCTGCGTTCAAAAACGACCCTATTAATCCCTAAACCACAAGAATCCATACAGCTGCCTCCTGCCCCCCACCCCTGCTCCTGCCCCTGTCCCCCAAAAGCCCTTATAACAGCATCAGTCGGCGGTTATTTGTAAACAACTGATGCGTGATATCTGCACTTTATTATGTAAAGATATATTCACTGTCAAAATGCCACAGAAACCTCATGCAGAACGTTGGCTGATATTGACAGAAAAGCTAATCAGAATTTAGATTGGTTTCTGATTGAATATACATGATGGCTTCTTGGCCGTTTCCACTGTTTATTCGTGGATTTTAAAATTTATTTAGTATTATTATTCCTTGTGTGTGTGTTTAAGGGAAAACATTGCCGGGAAAATGGCTGACTAGGTAAAGGCTATTATAAAGAAATCAAATTTGTGCAGATTGCCTGCAAAAACACCATGCGGAGGAACAAGAGGGGCGTGTCAATGTAAGATTGCATCTTTCTGTGGATTTACCTGTTCTGTCCCTAAGGACCACATTTTTCTTGGAGATTTTTTTCTTCCTTCATTGACATGATATCTGCCTCTGTCCGTTTAACTGTGTGAGGGTATGCTGAACGCTGCGGGATGCAAAGCCTCGTGGGTCCCCGTTTATTCCCCCCTTCAGCCTCCGCCTGCCAACTCTCCTGCAGGTGTGCCAGGATGGCTTTACTGCCTCTTGTCTAAGGAGGGTGGGCACGGCTACTGCTACTTAGCCGAAGCGAAAAACCCCATTAGTTTGTGCATTATTGACAGAGTCTTTGTTTTCAGACATGTGTTGCCCACAGGAGTGGATTTGTGATGTGAGCCTGTGGAGGCCCAATGTGCCACATATCTTAGAATGCTAAGGTTGTTGCTATAACCACAGGACATTCTTTTAGAACATTAAGCGCGCGAAAACCTTGCAGCTCCTGTTAAGCTGCGCTAGCTTCAAAATCCCAAGAGTGGCAGTTGTGTTGTAGCTTACAGAAGCCAATCACTAATTAAGAATTTACTACCCATGCTGCACCGGAGCAGGTTCAACGATACCAACACAGTTCCACAGCCTTCAGCACCCTAATATTCTGGCCGTTACAGAAACTGCTTTAGATTTCATCCGGAACTTATTCATGAGTATGAGCATCTGATAGAAAACGTTGTGTGCACATTTACCGAACCAAACGTACGTTCAGATTTTGAACGAAACCTCAGTGAATTCTACAAAAGCGGCGCAGGGTTTTAATAAGGAGATATGCAGGAAACAATCCCAGAGTGCACAGTGTTTAGTATGTATTTGATCGTTTTAGGATCACTTCTTTATGATAGTAAATGGTTATTGGCTTACAGATCCTTGTTCTGGGTAAGACTGTATATTAAAATGTACCAAATTTTACTGACGTAAACATAACATAATCTCAGTTAGTAAATTGGCCTAAATCTTTAAAAATTTAATTAAAGAATTGGAAGGCACTGACTTGCAAAATATTTTCAGTAAATAATATATATATATATAATTTACTCTTCTGAAATTTTAAAGGAGGGATTTTGACCTTGTCTTCCTGGACCTTCCTGAACGCATCATCCAATGACGTCACCATTGAATTTTGCAAGCACCTTTTAAATCTATTCTGAGAACTGCACTTTCCCATACCAAAAGGAAAGTTTTTACACCCTGCTTGATAAGAGCAAAGATCACAGAGAGAGTAATTGCTTCTCCCTCGTTTATTTAAAAATGTCCTCTGAGGATGTTAATCCACAGACGCGGCGTATTCTGGTACTCTGCTCTGAAAACCACTGCATTAAAAATTATGTGAGGACCGTGTGCTAGGGAATTTTTGGTAAATAGTTTGTCAGGGCAGATCCAGGAGTCTTCTTTTAAACAAAAAGAGTGCACGGTGAAGACAGTGAATTCATTTAACTCAAAATGACTTCTTAAGGCTTTGACAATAGAACAAGATAAACTATACCTAATTGTTCAGCAAACAAAACAAGGACAGGTTGACCGCTTCAATCCGACAAAACCGCCTTCCTGAACCCTGCTTTTCCATTACCTTCCATGAGTCCTTCGAGAAAGTCTCTTTACTCTGGGCTCAGTGAACAGTCCTGAGAAGGGAACCATTCTCGGACACCTGCCTCTGGTGCTGAATACACACAAAGGCACTCATCAATGGGAGATCTGAGGAGATCATTTTTTGAGTAGCGACCCCTCTGTCTTCTTGTTTCTATATAAAGGCGAAGAATGATACAAGGATGTGCACTTTGTGTTTTTACATAAATAAATAGGACCTTAGGAAAAAGCCATGTGGTTATATATTTCTTAAGCAATTTAATTGAATCTGTTATGACCTACTTGGAGCCAAGGACAATTCCTGTGATTGGAAAAATTTGGATTATTTACACATCTGTCTCTGTGGAGTTTGTCGTCTCACTCTTCGACACACTTTAATGAATTTGACAAGAGGTAATTATTCTTCTCGCAATTTTAATGGAACCAATTTGACAATCCGCAGAAAGTTTTAACCATCTACACACTGGCGTAATTATCCCGCACGACTTGTTCTTGGGCAGCACGTCGATGTTTAGCAAACAGGCCACCGAAGATCTGTTGCCGCGCCAATACTTCTCACTGCTGACGAGCGGACAAGCACGCCCACACAGCAGAAAACGGGATTCCTCTAACGGAATCGCGCCGTGGACTACCGTGAGCAGGGATAAGCACTTCAAACAAGGTGAAGATGGGTTAAGAAATAGCCGGGCTTTAACCTGAAACTCTAACCCTAGTGCTGTCAAAAATAAAATGTTCTTGCTTTCCCAAAGCGACTCTGTTATCATCCCCCACCAACTGCGTTGAGCAGAAACGGTTCTTTCAACAGCACTGTATGTTAAAAGCCACTCACGTAAATTCTCGTGAAGGTGCTACTTCCCCTCCCTCCCACCGAAGTATAATAAGTCTGTTATTTTTATTTGAAAGCGGTGAGGAGTTCATTTTTTAACATCTTATCACATTCGCACACCATTCTTTAGACCTAATTAAACGTTCTGAATAAAATAAACTGAAAAATCTCATTAAAAATCCTGCACTTGCAATTTGCTCTGGTCATGGATTGATATATTTTTAAAAAATGTTGCTAGATTCTCGGTATGTTTTAAAAGGGAAATTATTGCTTTAACTTATTCGAGGAGAGGAGCACAGGGCTGTCTCTTAATGAAGAAACTAGTGTGGTAGCCGGTGTAGCTGTCATGAATGGATCTGATAATGATAAGGGTTGAAGGCTAAAAGTAAAATCTTTGTTTCATTTGGATTTTTTTACATTTAGAGATCAGATCATCTAGTCGTGTGTTGTTGTTGCAGAGCAGGTAGGTACCACTGAATGCTTCTGCAAGAATGGAGATTGAATTGCAAAAACTTCTGACCATCCTCCTACAGTCAAACAAATAGTGCAATGCACTTTGATTTTGTTTAGTTATATGTATACACTGGCTCTCCCCCCAGGAGCTGCTTCTGTCTCTCTCTGCGCTTTCAGGTCGACGTAAGACTGACCTCTTCTCCTTTTCCAGGATCATAGTGGGAGGAGTAATGAAGAGTTGCAAGTGAAATTATTGCTTTCGTTCCCATTCATGAGACCTGGAATATGTGCCTCCACCCATGCAACCCATTTGCATCAGAGTTAAAGGCCCACTCCTGTTCAGTGCACTTATGTTCCTTTGTACAGTGTCCATTAAACCCTGTTGAGGGCAACAACTGTTAAAAAATGACTGCTCGTGGTGGCCCAGACCGCAAACATACCTCTGCTGAGAGGAAGCGCATCTGTGCTGTCACAAGTGTATTCTGCAAGCCTAAGAGTTCTCACCACTGCGTTGCACTCAGTTCTCTCATTGTTGAAAAGCCCATCCATCATCAGATGAAAAAATAAAAATAAGATTAGTAATGAAAATTCATTTAGCGAGAAAAAAGAGAATAATTGTCTGCAGCGTGTGCTAGAGGCCGGGCTGAACGGATGTGTGGTTATGAATGGGCAACCTGGCCTCTCTCCAGGAGTGATCCCAGCTGCTATTGTAGTGCACAGTGGCCTAATTGTGTGGTTGTGTTCCACACTGACAGGTCCCTCTGTGTTAGACAATAAACACAACCTGCTGCATGGCAGCGGGTGGTAGGGGAGGGAAGGCCCGTACAGAGCGCTGTGAGGCCAGGGAATCTTGCTCTCATGACAACAACGGAATCCGAGAGTTAGCCATGATTAGCAAAGATGCCTTTCGGTCAGTAACTTTCTGATCCAGTCACGGTTCGATTGCACAAGTCACTCACTTCACTACGGTCACTCTCCCGCATTCAAGAAATTCAAGTTATAAACTCGGAAAGGTTTTGTTTGGCACACTTTGTCGTGTTAAAAGGCACTAGGTTAAGGTTTTTTTTACTTGTTTAGCCATTTATACCCACTTGTGTCGATTGCCTTAATAGCTACCTACAGGAGGTCTTAGTCGTTAATAATGGGTTTTCCCTCAATATGCAACTGTTCCTGATTAAGTGTTATTTTAATAAGAGCTTAGTGCCACTTATTGCAATTTTAAGTGTAATTGATTTAACACTAATAAATTACAAAGAAGCTGATAATTAGCGCCTTATACAGTGCTGCTAGGAACGAGACCGTGGTTCTTTTTACCCAGTACTTATCACATGCATCACGCTCCCTTGATGAGTCCCATTGTGTGACAGAGCTCTTCATTGATGAGCCAAAAATGACAGAATATGCTGACTGAAGGGAGCTCTCCATAGAAATTTGACAAGGCACAAAACTCTGCCATTCCTGCCGCCAACCTCAGCTGATAGCAGAACGTCCCTCCCAAAGACATCCTCGCGTAACACAAGCCGTTCCTCGTGAAGTCAGGGCACACCGCTCCTCACAAAGTTTCATCCGCAAAAGTCAACACAAGCGATGATGACTCACGGGCCGTGCTTGTCCCCATTAAAACTTAATTGTTACCCGATTTTTCTCCGACTGTAAGCTGACCCAGTTATACTTTTCAAAGCAATAAACTCATACAAGACGTGGGTAGGACGCGTTAAATAGTTCAGCACAGGCTGATTATGCAATCTGAGGGAACACTCTGCACCCATCGTTAATTTCAGCTAGGCTTCGGCTGGTGTCATTTGGCGTCCTGAATTTACACCCTTTTTTTTATGTTTAAAAGATTTACAATGATATTACATGAATACAAAATTAAATACAGAGAATATTTTTTTAATTTAATGTACGCTCTACTGCTTCTTTAAAGTTTAAAGTTGTGCACATATTAAAAACTGTTAAATTTCCTCCCCTCTGCTGCAGAACCAGGGCGGGAGTTCAATTGAAAGAGTAGCAGCCTAAACTAAACCAATGGAAAGTGCTTTGAGGAAAGTTCCAGGAAATGTTCCAGGAAATGTTCCAGGAAATGCACCTGCCATCCCTAGCCCAGAGGCTCAGACAGTGTGCGATTGAGGAGTTAAGGCTTTTAGTTAAACCACAACCCAATGTGTGCAGGATCCACTTTAGCCCGCATGCAGCAGGAAATATGTTGGTTCAACTAAACATCCGTGTCTCTGCAGTTTTCCTCCAGGTCTGGACCGAAGAGTCTGGCAGCCATACAGCGCAATACACTGAGTAACACTGACTGTGTTCTTGTGTTTATGTTTTATGTTAATAATTAATAGTATTTATGAGCAAAGCAATATTCATTTCTAAATTATCCTGTCTGTGATTGGGATGCAGTACTCAACCATTAGGTTGTAGTTTAAAACATTAGGAGGCACACTGTTGTTATAGCCTTGTGAAGGGCATTAACAGGAATAACTTCAGTAACATCCAACTTTAAAGCTAAGAAAGTGACTCTGACTAAGAGTCAGCTAAGAAACCCAACCCTGTAGTCCAACCCTGGGTGTACGGAGTATTGTGACATGCACTATTGTTGAAAACCACCAATCGGAACAACTTTATTTCTTTAATTTTCATACTGAGATACAAAAAGGATAGGACAAATCCAAAAACAGTGCACAAAGTTTGTTATATACAAAATGAGTCCAATCGTAAATCAGGTTCACCAACTATGAAAAGGTCTTAGCACAATTCACTCAATACACAATAAACTGGTTCAGTTCAACTATTCTCCAAACAAACATCCGCGCATTCCTCTCAGGTACCAGCCCTGACAAAACAAACCTGCAGTCTTTTAAGCTGTGACTGATTCATCCATTGCCTCCAGCTTTTAGCCCTACAATTACACAGTTTAGGACTATTGGTGATCAGCAGGGTGGCATGAAATGTCAGGCTGTCTTAAAGGGGCAGGACACATATTCCCGACCAACCGGTGTGACGTACAGGTTTTTTAACTGTAATGTAGTTAAAACATTGTAGACACATTTATCAGGCTCAGCATGAGACATGGGTGCGTGGGGATGGAATATACTAAATAACCTCAGGTGACTGGCCTTGGTAGTAAACAGCATGAGTTATGGAAATAGATCTGAATCCAGAAAATATGCCCTTTGTTGAACAGAAATTGTCCCATTTGCAATGCACACTAGACTTTAGGGAATGTGGAATTCTAAGTATTAATTTAGAATTCTGAATTCTTTGTTATTTTATGTTTACATGTCACATTTTGAATGAACATAGCTGAAAAAGCACACGGCGTAAATCAAATATTTGGTGTTTGCATATGACATAAGAACGAATAACGTATCACAATAAAGAAGGTAAAGTAAAAAAGAACAAAGACAAGTCATGTTGGGATCCCGCAATTACAGGGAGTGAGTACTATCGCATCTGAAGAATAATTGACAAGCAGTCGGCACACAGTAAACAATTAAAAAGACAAATGTCAAACGTTGCACTTTTACAACATATTCAGTTTCAATAAAAATGTATAATAACGCAGTTATTGATAAGATTAAGACTGAGAATAATTCGATTTTTAAAACAGTTTTAAATTAAGAAACTTAGCTTAACTTGACTTTTATAATATAACTGTCCTTCAATTGCTCCCCTCAACCCTCAGGAAAATTTGGGCAACCCCGGCCTGCAGATATTTAAAGTGAGCGAGCTTCTGGCACGTTAGACATGCGGCATGCATTATTTACCAGACTTTAACTCCCCTGGCTTAGAGGGAGGCACGACACACTTTGTGAGAAGTAGATAGGGAGCCGAAACTTCTCTCTCCACCACCAGAACATTCAGCTGAGAGCACAAAGGCCTCCTCCCACCAGTCCATCGAAGGTCTGAGATTACGAAAGGGGCATGGTACTTTTGGAAAGCTGTGCTGGCTTCAGAGGGTCTTTGTGGTTTGTTGCACAGAGGAAGACACAACCCAAAAATGTTATCCAAGCCTTGGTTTGTATTGAATAGAAATGAAAGTGAAACCTTTTACTGAAGGTAGTTTGTGTCTGTATTTCACATGGCCAGTGACAAAGCTCTGTTTACTTTTGCAGAACCATCTCTTCTGTGTGTCGGTTCAAATCAACCAGCAGCGTTGTACAGGCCATTCAAATATGTACAGATACTTCTTTCAGACACTGAAAATTGAGAGAATGATGACAACGCGCTGTTATGCTGTGTGGCACCGTGAAAGGACGCTAAGGAAGCCCGTACCTTGGAGCTCAGACTATCCCATTCCTGAATATCTTCACTCAGCTTGCTTCACTTGCCTCGTCAACCAGTTGTCAGCCATCAGGGGGTAAAAAGCGGTGGCGCCAGATCCCGTGGAGACAAACAAGGAGACCCAAACCTAAACAATTTCTCTGTTCCTTCTCCTGGTGATAGTCCGGACGACAGAGCGCTAACCCAAACAATTTCTCTGTTCCTTCTCCTGGTGATAGTCCGGACGACAGAGCGCTAACCCAAACAATTTCTCTGTTCCTTCTCCTGGTGATAGCCCGGATCAAATCTACTGTCCTGAACTGCTTGGCTAGCCTGAGGCCATCTGCCCCGCATTCTCCTGTCCCTGGCTTACCAGGGGGGTGAGCAAGCAAGACGAGACCACCCATGTGGAGAAAAACTTTGAAACAGGGAGGTGTTTTTCTGTTCTTTCAGTTTTAGATTTTGTGCTTCTCTTCGCCTGCAGGAAAAGGGCAACAGCTCATAAAGTTGACATAAAGTTGACATAAAATTATTATTATTTTTAATTCTTGGTTCTTTATTCTGGTCGCACTGTTAATTGCACTATTCATTCATTGAGAGGTTAATAACTAAAAACAAAAATCAAAATGACATTTAGCTGTTTATCAGAGTTCAGTGGCCTACAGCTTTCAGTGGTCAACAAAAGCGTATTAATACCTGCTGAAAGCAATTAGCAGGTATCAGAAAAGAGTAAGAGGAATTAATGAGAAGGTCTGAGAGGCAGTGCAATTGTACTCCTGATGAAGTTACTTTACCCAGATGTCTTAGGTAAATATTCAGTGGATAAGTACTTCATTTAATAAAAAAAAATGGTCAGGCACCCTCTGCCAGGTACGCTGGGGTAAGGCCACGCCCACGCCCACCGGCACCTGCAGGGAATAAGCCGTAATCAACACCTGAACGTTCCGTCAGCCTGGTGACTGGAGCGTGGGAGAGACCGAGAGGAGAGTGAGACTGGCTCAAACGCTGGAGGGAAACGCCTTTCGGACGACAAAAACGCCGTCGCTGCCTATTTTCCAGTTGATATTATTTTGGTTCCCCCCTCGCTGGATGTTGTTTTCTATCTGTTGTTGCTTTAGTTTATTATTCCGTTTGTGTTTCCTCTGAGGTTTTTTGTCTTTCTTTTCTCTTTATAAATGCCAGAGCGTGAACTCAACAACTTCGCCTCCTCACTTTCACTCCGATACCGTTCACGTTCAGAGTGCGCCACCGCCTAGAGACTTCTGCTTAGTAGGTAAGAACTGATAAAAGTTAATGGGCAATGAAGGTGTTTTTTTTGTTTCTTCCCCAATAGCACATCAGCATTTTCATTTGGTGTTATATTGGCAATAGATTTCGCAATCCCAACTGACTTGGATTTGCCTTGTTAATTCTGATTTACTTTCCTCAGTTTACTCAGATTCAGCTTCACTGGGACGCCTTGTCTACATAAGGGACGGGCAATCTAAAATGCCTCATGATCAAATAATGATCTCAATCAAACGGTAAAGATTAGAATCCGAACGGAAACCAGAACAGACACATACTTTTCCCTTTAGTAGATGATAGATGGGTTACCTATACCTGGTGTAGATTGTCCTTCTGTTGAGTTTGAAAATTATGTAATTGTTTGTGTTTTCGGATGTTGTGACAGTTTATTTGATGTTGGAAAGGGTGCCCTGATCTGTCGTGTGTTCTATCTCATATTGGTTTGACAGTTCTTGACAGTTTTATTCTGACAGTCTGGGGTTTTACAGATGCTGTTTTTATGGTCATAGACTCAATAATTAATTTCTATTTACGTTTTTTTGTACTGTGCTTTTAGATGCATACTGTATGTGTAAACAAAACCTGTAAAATGGTACCAAGATCAATCAGGAGCTCCTTGTGAATCAAGTTATAATTTATTTTATTCACAATTGGGGATCACCAATTGTTTTTTATGATTTTCCCCCATTAATTTGGTGCTCATTTCTGCTAATGCAATCCTGGCTTGTCGCAACAACTCCCTGAAAGCTACAGAGCCCAACATGAGGTTTAGTGCTGATTGGAGAAGCAGATCCCTGTCAATGGTACCGCAAGCCTGCAGAAACCTGGGAAAGCCTGTAGGAGACGCTTGTTAACGAGAGAAGCCCAGTGAATTAAAACCACACCGTCTCGGGCTGTGCTATACCAGTTGTGTGCCACCTGTGTGCTCTAACTACAGGAGATCTCCAGCTCATGGGGCTCAGTCTGCACTCAGTCTTCATTTCTTTTAATAAAACTTTGAGGTTGTGTAACAAATGATGTCTCCAAATTCCATTAACAAGTAATTCATAAAAATATCAAACAAATAATCCTGCAACCCTTTAAAAAAATGACTTCAGAGTTAATGGTTCAGATCAGAAGTGTTAGTATAGATGAGTTGCAAATTAAGCACGGCTTGCGTTCCTGGTAACCGCCCGTAATTGAAATCTTGCTGAATGTTAGTTAAATTGACCGATAAGAAATGATGGAATATAGGGATCTATATTTCTATTTTTTTAACGTTACTAAGGCGGTTTTAATTTAGAGATTTTTGTCAAAATATACAGCAGAAAACATTGGACACTCTTTTATTATAAAATGTAATGTTTTATTACACAACAAATTCCACGTCATATATTACAGACTGTCTTCTTTGTGTACAATGACAAATGCTATAGCAGTTAGCTTATGCTATCAGTGCAATAAACTGCCCCTTTCACACATAAACGTTTAGAAGTATAAAAGGGGCATTCACTCTACCAAAATGTTGTAGCCTTTTTAGTATTTGCTGTGAGCAACTAATAAACAAAACGCACAATTTCAATCCAAGTCCACAAAATCTGGCGCACAAAAAGCCAGTGAACCTTTTCTTTGTCACGTGCAGTTCAGCTTTAGGAAACATCTGTTCCATTCCGGGTGACATTCTCATTCCCTACAGAAGTATCTCGCACCACTGTCCACTTTTCCATAGGGAAAGGGAAAGTAGTTGCTTTGGCATCCCCATTATTTGTCATTATTACATTTTTTACCATTATTATTTTAGATAATAGCTGACTGTAGAATGAAACATCAATTCTGACTGAACGTTGTCTGACCTAACATGCCCTCTGCTGGTTGTCTGGTTGTTACTAGCCTCTGAAGCCATTCGTCTTGGGCATGTTTTTTCTCCGCCCATTTTGAGAAATAGGCGCCAATAAAACATAACAAGTCACCTGCTCAAAACGACCTATGATGTCAATGGCACGATTTGCAGCAGGTGTGAGGTTGGATGTGGAGACCTGCTGCCAAAGCAGTATCTAAATTTAACGTCTTCTGTCCTAATGCATTACAGGCAAAGTCCTGATCACTGCTAAAACGGGCATGGCTTTATTCACTGTATTTAAAGATTATGCTGCTTCTGGAAGTAGTGGCCAGCCTGCAAATTGGCACATAATGTTCTCAGAGTAGGCCCCTTCAAAACAAACCCTTCATTACCCAATATGTTGTGCATAACAGTTTCCTAAACCACTCATCTGCTTCTCTGCCCTCAGGCGAAGAGAAGCTACCACCATCCAGCATTACCAAGGTTCCACGAGAGGCATTATGTGACTTGTAATTGGCTCCAGGGTAGGTAGACAAGATATGCAAAGGTTCTTATGTAATCCCAACGTTTTGTATTGTTACTGTCAGTGTATGTGTGCAGTCAGTGGACGGCGTTAAAAAGCATACTTTCCTCAAATGTTAAACTTCCAACAAGATTATTCATTAGGCCTAAATTTTAAAAAGATGAAGCCCTCCAGTATTGGCTCTGGGGGAATTTAAAATTATGTCTCTTTGATCATAACAGTGAACTCAATAAATATCTGCTTGTCAATCAGTGGACAAATGCCCTGGTGTACTGTTGTATATCTATGCAGTAAAACATGCTGCAGGCCATCAGAGATTTCATAAAAGCAATGAGTTTCTATCTCAACACACACTTTAATTTAAATGCTAATTTTCAACAAGCTCCAGCATATCTACTGGCAAAATGATTTATTTATTTATTTATTTTTTGGTGGATCGCGTAGCTATTCCTCAAGCATGATAAAGGTAACGAAGAGTAAATTAGGGAGATTTTAAAATGATGGAAAAATGCCATAGGATAAAGGAGGTATTGTTTTATGATGCTAAGTGTTTGTTTGTAAAGCTGTACACCACATATGTACATGTTTAGAAGCGCTTTTTCCATTTTTACTGTCGTCATTTCTGAACGCTGTTGACTTATTTAATAAGCGCCGGTCCGAGGAACCGTGCACCCCGAAACCTTGACTCATCATCACCCCCGGACCACGAGCGTGCCGCAGAATGTTTTGCCAAACGTATAGACATATTGTGGCTGTTAATTGTTGTGTTCCCTTCCAAGTAGCAACTATCGAATTCCCTGGTGCACCAATCATTTCCGAAGCTTCAGTGCGGTGTCCTCAGTCTCGGTCGAGTGCCCTATTGATCACAATCGCACAGCTCCATGCGCAAACCCTTCTGCAGTCTGTCACCACCCACACTCCTTATCATGACTGAGGGCAGGCCTAAGTGTTTTTCTGCCTCCCTAAAACAAAAAGGACCGAAACGCTTTGCAATTCTGACATGACCTGCGCTTGTTCCATGGTCCTTGCAAAAATAACTGTTTGTTTGCGAGCCATAACACCTGAAATCGTCCTCTGGGCATGCAACATGTTAACGGGGATGGCAAACATATTGAAATAGGAAAGCAGAGTGGATCTTTGTGCAGGCTTTTAGTATCGCGGCCTCATCCCAGTGCATTAACGCTCGGCCTTTTTGGACCGACCCACTGTCGACCTTGCTTCTGTTCAGTCTCCGAGGTTCTTCACCAGAGATAAGGCTGAGACAGGAACCCGACACAAAAATCCCAACATCAAGGCTTCTGTGGGTGAGTCATCGCCGCCATCCCACTTCACACACGCCGTCGATTGCAGGAGGGGGCATCTTCAAAGTCGCGCATTTTCGAGCGGCTCGTGCAAGTGCGTTCTGGGAGCTGTACCTTACACGTGCGACGATCGCCGGAAAACGGGTTAGTTTTTTTCTAGAATGAAGTAGCGCGTTTCCTCGGCCCGTCGAGCACACATACAATATTTCCTGTGGGTGATATTCGCTGGTGCAGACAGTGCATTTGATTCCAGATGGGCGAGCTCTTTCTGAGGAAATAGGCTTTTAGATTAGCTTAAGTTGGCCTGAGAACGTCTATGGGCGGGTGATAGTCCAGCCGCATTGGAATCACAGAAAAGTGGAAACATTCAGAACATTTTTTTTTTTTTTTTACAGGGATCTTGTTGATCCTTAGGATTGTGCCTGGATGGTTGACCCATATATGGTGGGTTTTGGTGGGCTAGTTCTCTATTGCCGCCCCCATTCTTTGATGTGAACCACATTGATTTCACTCCTAAGCCACAGAGTTACAGCATATGAGGTACATTTGGGAAGGCGCTATTTTCGCTGTAGCAAAACCCTTTGATTCCCTTCCCTTTTCCCATCAGTAGGCTTTCCTTCTTTATTCATAAATTGCTTTGCAACATTTCCTTCTGTCCAAGATAGCTTTGTACATCTTATGTTTGAGTACAAGGGAAGTCCTATTTGTTTCAGTGAGCTTGGACATGTAATTTCTTTGTTTGTTAGCAAAGTAGTGTACTTTAATACAAGGTAAAGTAAATATAAGTATAATTCTCTGTATGTGCAGACTTTTCTATGTCATTGTGTGGTTTAACCCTTCATTCAGACATTGCCCTGTGAAAATTATTTATCTTGCATAATGGGCGCCATAAAGCTACCTTTGAGGCTCAGTTTTTATTTTTATTTTTATGCTTTTCTTTTGCTAGAACTGTGAAAATGTCAAGCATGGTCAAACATGGGAAGTCAACAGACAGAATTTACGGACCATCAGTTGCCCAATGGTGTAGGAAAATGCAGAACTGACAGGTGCATTTAAAAAATAATCTTTATGGTTTGGTATGATAATGGCCGACGTTACCCACATCTGTATTTGTCAAACAATTACATTATTGATTGTTTTTCTGTGACAAGTTTGTTTTGGCCACTGACAGTTTCGTCGGCTGAAAGGCCAGTGAAATGGACCAGAACCTGTGCTAATGGATCAGTATCCGTACAAAATACATTTAAGCCAAATACAAAGCCAAAAAAAAAAAAAAGTGCTTACCTGTTGTGTTTTTTATTGAGAACTTTACGCTACCATTGTGCAATTTCGCGTTAAAGCAACTAGCAGAATGCTTAAAGTATCCTCTGTTAGCTAGCGGTAGCAATGAAATTGCCCTTGATTCACTGGAGCTCAGACAAACGCACCAAATTAAAAAGGAGCACCCGATTTGTATAGGACTTGTCTGCTATCCCTGGCCCGCTCTCCAACACCAGCCTCAGATAACAGATGGCTCTCCTACATTATAAGAGTTCCATTTCCCCCCTATAAACTGGCTGTGTCAAAAATAAGCCCAAGTTACATTACTCATGCAGAATATTCATACACTGACTTCCACCGCGTCTGTCTCTACTGCCAAATATCACTAGGACGGGGCCTCCAAAGGGGAAGAATGAAACAAAGCAGGATTTTTAAGGGGGAAAAGACGGCTTCACGCTGCCAGCATGGGTTCTGCCTGCTTTGTTTATTTAGCATGTTTGCGGTGGGGCCGGATTCGTCTTCAGCAACCCTCTCGCCCCAGAGCACCGCCCCGCACTTCGTCCGGGGGCGCAGCCCTGGCTCCCATCCCCGCTCTTGGCAGGCGCGGTTATCAGCCCTGGGTGAACACAGCTGGCAGCCTGAAACCCCGGAGGCCGTCGGGTTTTGCCAGACACAAAATCCGGATGCCATGTCTCGCCCCTGACGACCAGGGTTAATAAGCGGCATGGCGGACGATCAGGCGACGGAGGCGCTGATCTTGTGGAAATGCACAAACAAGTGCAGAGGGACCTGATGTTTCTGAGTATATATCTACAGTTGAACAATTGAAGGAAATGAATAGAGATTCTTGCGGCTTGGTTTCGAGAGACTGTGAGAAGTGTTTGGAGGCATTGAAGTGCAGAGCTTGGTGTGGAAACAAATGACATTTATTTAGTGAAAGAGAAGTGAAAGGAAGTTCCAATCATATTACCATTGTCCCCGGTGACACTGAGCGTGCACCTGCGAGTTAAATGAGCACATTCCACATTATAATTAGCTTTTATGTAAAACAAATCCGGCCCTTGTAGCAGTGCTTAGACTAGGCCGAGTCAGGTGCATGGACCGTAGATTTCAGTCTCTTATGAAATCTCATTACTCATGCCTAATCCTGCGTTCACATTATATGCCTGGAGCACAGCAGTTTGATTGATTTTGATTGACTGTTTTAGCTGGTTGAGAATTGCTCAGCCACGCCTGCGAGCTGTGCAGAGAAGCTAAGTGCCGCGACTGTCGCTTGATCTGGAAAGCGCACTCCCTCCAGTCTCCCACGGACTCAACGCAAGGGGAAAAAGGGGGGGGGGGGGGGGGCACAGGACGGCCTGCACCACGGTTAAGGAAGGGGATCGGAAAAGCCAAGGCCACATACGACTGTCAAAAAGTCAAGTAACTCCGTGAAGAACAGGATTAGAAAGGCTAAAGCGCACAATGAC
>JAOYSI010073746.1:0-19485 GCA_025775065.1 Hiodon alosoides | reverse complement strand
CCCCCCCCCCCCCCCCCCCCCCCCCCCCCCCCCCCCCCCCCCCCCCCCCCCCCCCCCCCCCCCCCCCGTCAGTCTTTTTAGGAATTACAGTGTGTTCTGCGTGGGCCTTATGTCCAAATACGCCCCTGCCAAAAAGAAAAAAAATCCATATTGACCGGGCCAATTTGCTACAGGATTAGCCCAATAGGATTGGTTGGGATTTGCAGCTGCTCGTAGGGGATGTTGTCTATATGAAAGCGTGCCCTATACACTTGTCAGAGAGTGGGGAACTGCAGGTGTGACCAGCCTGCTTGAGGCAGTTTCTCACTGTGTCTCACGGCTCTGGTGAAGAATTACAGGCCAGTCTGACTGGTGAAGAGGCCAGGTCAGCCATCCAAATGTGCCGGAGAGCTGAGAAGTGTGAAGTGGCATTTACTCCGTCCCTGCGTATGGACACACGTTGGCAAACATGGACACGTCACACACACACAGACATGCTCAAATACACACTAACACACACAGGAGTGTGAAGAGGGGTTCACTGTCTCCACTGTCTGGACAAACAATGACCCACTTACACACACAGAGACGCACCAGAACATACCCACACACATACATTCAAAATTAAGCAGTCACATAGACACACATGCACGTTCGTTCTTTCAGTCAGTCAGTCCAGTCCGGCTTACCAAATTATGTATAGGGAAGACCCAGCGTCCGCAATCTCTGCGGTGGGTAGTAACAGAGCTGGCGGGATAAATAAACAAACGGATGGATACTAAGGCTGGATTTTCAGTGAGTTTGTTAAACCCTAGTATCTGCAGGGCCTAGGTAACCATAGCAATAAATATATACAGGTATAATAATTACAGGATTTGTGTAAGAACACTGAAATGTGAAGAGAAGGTCCAAGAGCGGTGGCAGAAAACCTGAACTACCTATGAAACAAAAAGAGAGTCAGCTAAGTAAAAAACAACAGATGCAGCAGATCTCGCTCACATATTAGACTGTTTAAACGGAGACTTACGGACGTATGCAGAGTTTGCCCATGGGACTCCTAATCTTTCCTCCCTTCTCCCCAATTGAAAGTACTCCCACTGCGAACATGAGAAGGGATGGGAACGATCTCCCTACGTACAAACACCGCTCCACGGGTGAACACCACGGTACTGATGAATAACAAGCGCACTAAACTTGCATTCGCTTGATCCTTCGTTCAGATTCTCTCACGGCTGATCGCCAGCACGACTCTCTAAAGGTTGGCTGCAAATTTAACAGAGCGTAGGTTATTCGGACCGGGGGAGAGGGAAGTTTCTGGAAGACGAGGGCGATGATGATAGACAGACACGGACCCCAATGCAATGATAAACACTGTAATGCGACCACACAAACAAACAATAGCAACCGAACCACCCATCTTGACAGCTTAGATCGTAACAACATACACAACATACACAACATACATACACAACATACATACACACACATACACACACACACACAGACATACATACAGACACATACACCCCCACACACACACACAGACACACACACAAACACAGACAAACATACAGACACATACACCCACACCCACACCCACACACACACACACACACACACACACACACACACAGACTCACACACACACACACACACACACACACACCACACACACACACACACACACACACACACACACACACACACACACAGCTTTAAAACTTCAGGCAATCGTTTTCCATGACCTTTTCCAGCTGGCAGTGGTTGATCACATGCCAGCGAGCGTAAAAGGTTTTTAAAACCATGGAGGAGCCCTGGGTCCTCCTGATCTCTCTGCTCCTGTTATATCCAGCACTACCCTGACAAGCAACAACATCAGCAACACACTCTCAATCAGGTCTTGACCTGTTTTTTGGTTAGTGTTATGTGTTGACTGGTTTAGGGTTATGGTTAAGTGTTGACAGGTTTAGGGTTATGGTTAAGTGTTGACCTTTTTAGGGTTAGGTGTTGACCAGTTTAGGGTTAGGAGTTGACCTGTTTAGGGATACAGTTAAGTGTTGACCAGTTTAGGGTTACGGTTAGAGTTACGGTTAGGTGTTGGCCGTTTTAGGGTAAGGTGTTGACCAGTTAAGGGATACGGTTAAGTGCTGAGCAGTTTAGGGTTACAGTTAGGGGTTGACCAGTTTAGGGATACGGTTAAGTGCTGAGCAGTTTAGGGTTACGGTTAGGTGTTGACCGTTTTAGGGTTAGGTGTTGACTAGTTTAGGGATACAGTTAAGTGTTGACCAGTTTAGGGTTACGGTTAGGTGTTGGCCGTTTTAGGGTTAGGTGTTGACCAGTTTAGGGATACGGTTAAGTGCTGAGCAGTTTAGGGTTACAGTTAGGTGTTGGCCGTTTTAGGGTTAGGTGTTGACTAGTTTAGGGATACGGTTAAGTGCTGAGCAGTTTAGGGTTACGGTTAGGTGTTGACCAGTTTAGGGATACGGTTAAGTGCTGAGCAATTTAGGGTTACGGTTAGGTGTTGACCGTTTTAGGGTTAGGTGTTGACCAGTTTAGGGTTACGGTTAGGTGTTGACCGTTTTAGGGTTAGGTGTTGACCAGTTTAGGGTTACGGTTAGGTGTTGACAGTTTTAGGATTAGGTGTTGACCAGTTTAGGGTTACGGTTAGGTGTTGACCAGTTTAGGGATACGGTTAAGTGCTGAGCAATTTAGGGTTACGGTTAGGTGTTGACCGTTTTAGGGTTAGGTGTTGACCAGTTTAGGGTTACGGTTAGGTGTTGACCGTTTGAGGTTGTTTCGCATCATTCTGCAACACACCACTTTCGCGTGAAGCTTAATGTTCCCCGTGCAGCTCTTTCGTTTCTCACGGTCTCTGATGTCAATTTAAACCTACTGCTAGGAATTTTTCTTCTTCTTTTCATTGAGTATTTCTCAACAGCATTCCCATTTATGTGCTTCTGCTTGTGTGAATTTCATTTTGCACCAAGAGCTTCCACAACTCGACTACAGGTCCCTTCAGGTGCCAGTCCCTGCCAAGCTTTACAAGACCTGGATCGTTTGTTATTATCGACTGACCGTTTTATTATTACTAATGTTTTTTCTGTTCTCTCTCTTTGCAGCTCCCTCCCGGTCCTCTTTGATTTATCTATTAGAATGTTCATCACCTATGCCCAGTGAGATGGTAAACGGGCTGATTAAAGCACGGGCCTACAGGAGAATTCAGTGGCCCCTCCCTGTGGCTGACCCTGGGACAGAACTGAGGCGAATCGGCCCACAAGCCCAGCGCCGTTTTCATCACATGGTCACACGCGGTTTTATAGAGTGAAGGATATTCCTGGCCACAAGTGTTGTGAGGTCACTTGTAGGTGGGGAACTGCACTTTTGGCCCAACATTGTTGCTTTGTTGTCCTTTTTAGTTTTTTGACAGCGAGCATGTGCATCTCTCTGTGCCTTGGTGCGACCAGCTGTTAATCAGGAGAGAGCCCAGCCCAGGGCATATGGCACGGTCAAAGTCAATGGAACTGTGTACAATGCATTAAAAAGTCCATGAATAATTCATTTGCCTTTTTTTGTGTGTGTGCCTAATCTAAGCACCTAATAGTTCTAAAGCAGTTGCATGGGGGGTGATTTAGTCTAAACTATTGAATTTTGCATGGCATCTGGATTCTAAAAGCTGCTGATTTCAAAGGGTAAAAAAACGAGGGGCGGTAAACTCCCAGCTCTGCCCATGTCAGTCTGGTGGTGGACCATGAGCTGCCAGTGCAGGTCTCTGGAAATCAAAAATGAACATGTAAATTATACATTTTCTGCCCCGCGCCCATGTGAATCTATATTTATGTCAGTGGCATATGTGATTTGATATTCAAAGTCAAATATACTGTATTCAGGAGGTCATTTCACGAAGGATATGCAAGTATATTAAAAGTATGTTAATGTGCTGTAAAATATGCTGTAGAGTCTGTGTAATGCAACAGAACTTCAAGGGCCGAAATGTGCTGTAGAGTGCGCTATGGAACAGAATTTAAAGGGGCAATCAGAAATGTGCGGTTTAGTCTGCACTCTGGAACAAAACTTAAAGGGGTGATCAGAAATGTGCGGTGAAGTCTGTGTAATGGCACATAATTTAAAGGGCCAATATTAAAAGATGGAAACAGCAAAACAGCTATATAACACACATTATAAATGTAAGGAATTTGAATATTATTGTATCCATTTCCCTGCAAAGTGATGGGAACGATGTACTGCAGTCTATAAAGTCATTGACTAAGTAAGTGTAAGGAATGTAAATGTAAGGAATTTGACTATGTAAGTGTAAGGAATGTAAATGTAAGGAATTTGACTATGTAAATGTAAGGAATTTGACTATGTAAGTGTAAGGAATGTAAATGTAAGGAATTTGACTATGTAAATGTAAGGAATGTAAATGTAAGGAATTTGACTATGTAAGTGTAAGGAATTTGACTATGTAAGTGTAAGGAATGTAAATGTAAGGAATTTGACTATAGGGTTGTGTCTGCGTTCTTTATCTACTCCCAAACCAATGCTTTCACAGAGTCGTTCACAGTTAAATCATTTGGCTGGACGGTTCCTGTGGCTGGAATGGGTGCGCTTAGCATAATCTTCCGTGGAACTTTTCTGAGTGTAACAGTTTGACTCAATTAGCCCAGAACAAAACCATGTGGCTGTTGCTCATTGATGGACAAAGCATTAAAAGTACTTTTACTTCTTCATCATTGTGTCTCGGTGTGTATATTTGTCAGTGAGTATATGTACATGTGTGTGCGCCTGTATGCGTGTGACTGTGTGTCTGTGTATGTGTATCTCTGTATGCATGAGTTTGTGTGTCTGTGTGTGTATCTCTGTGTGAGATTGCATGCCTCTTTCTGCGTGTCTCTGTGCATATCTGTGTGTGTCTGTGTTTCTTTGTATGTCTGCGAGCATGTGTGTGTGTGTGTGCGCGTGCGTGCGAGTGCATGTGCTTCTGTGTGTATGTTTGTGTATGTATGTGTGTGTGAGTGTGTATGTCTGTGTGATTACCCCAGTATGCACGTGCCGGTGTGTGAGTGTTTGTCTGCCACGTGTGTGACACTTGTGAACGTGTGTCTCTGTGTACCATGTGTGTGTGTATGTCTGTGTGCATGTGTGTACACTCCTGTCTTGCCCCACGGCAGTATGGGTGAGTAGCTAGAACAGCTTTCATTTTTAAAAGTTAAGTCTCAAAAGCGTGTGTGACAAGTGAGCGGTCCCTTTCAAAGTGTTTTCTCCCATTAAAGCATAAAGGGAAGTTTTTTGCATCCTGTCTCAAAGAGACGAGCCCAGCCGAGGCCGGGACTCCCAGATGATCAATGTCAACAAAGCTAGCAGGTCTCACAACATCTCATTTCAACATCTTTTAACCAAAACCGCGAAACCTGCAGAGAATTATTATTACATTATCGGTGCAAGTTATGAATTTTTCACGAAAAAAAAAAAAAAAAACTGTTACCCAGTTGATAATGTACTAACCAGCTAATAATCTAATAAGTTAACAAATTCTATGAGACAAGTTGTCATTGGTTGAGCATTTTTATTGCATTATCGGTTTTTATCACATTCAAGATGCAATTAATATGTATTGCATTATCAGCAGTTATTACATAAATGGTACTTTTAAAAAGTCTTTATCATGACATGTTTGGAGAATCGATACACGTATCCACCTGATGTCGTGCATAAACCAATCATTGACCTAATTTTGGTTAGATGACCACGCCTGGGTTTTTCTGCTGGAAAAGGTTGGTTTTAAGCAGCTGTGAAAACTCCAGCAGTACTAGTAGTTTCTGTCCGCTGCTTTCACAGCTGAGAGAGGGGACGTGTTTTGAGACGCTGGGCCCCGGAGGAAAGGAGCTCCCAGGCGATCAGCGGGTTCCGATTGCTGAGGTCTTGAAAGGGCAGAGGTCAGATTACTGATTGCAGATAGAGTGGGGCCGTGTTCTTAGCCACTCGGAAAGCCAGCAATAAGGGTTTGTGCCTGATGTAGGTTGAAATGGGTGACCAGTGAGTGGATGGGGGTGAGTAGAGGTGAAACACGATTTAAAGGCAAGCCAAATTCCTCTGTTATCCTTTAAACCCTTCTATGCACTTAAAGGTTTATTACCTTTCAATCAGAGCGTTCTGGCTCTTGACAGTCATTGCATCGCGATGCTATGCATTGTAAACTTGCAGCATTCTCTTTTATTTGCAAACATATCACACGGACTGGACCCTTTGCTCGTCAGCAAGCCAGGAAGAATGAACTTCTCAAAAACAGGTATCGAACAGCTCAGGTTTTTTTTCATTATCCCGATGCATAAAACATGTTTACAGACTGTAATGCTGTGGGCGGAAAAAAATAGTTTTATTATTAGTTTTATTAGAAATATTTTAAATGTAATTCGTCAAATCCTTCAATTGGTTGTTTGTTGTGTGTAGCAGAACAACAGATTTCCTTGCTTCATTGCTTTTGTTACATATTCAAGTAGTAAGACGCTTCCCGATGTGTAAATCGCCATGCAGTGCAGGCGTGGAGAATATCTGCCTGTTGCTTGGTATAATAAGCACAAATCCATGTTTGTGGTTACTCTTACCTCTTTCTGCTGCGTTGCAGACAGTCAATGAGGCCACCTGTGTTTCACCTGTCAGTATTATTTTACACTTCAGTAGGCTCAGCTTCAGATGTGCGCAGAACTGTAGCATGCCTGGGCATCCCTGGTCAGGGGGTAATCAGAGACAGGGGGACTGAGTTTACGGCTTTTATTTGGCCACTTCTCTCACAAACAATTTAAACAGATACAACACTATTCAAGCTGCTAATGAAAATCTCCCTTTTGGGTAAAAACGCTACTACAAACAGTTTAAACTTATAAATAACAAAAAAGCCCTATCTACTTCAACCACCTCACAACACCAGACTTTTCCAGTCTACCTGCCTTCTGTTGCACAACAAGGTCTTTGCTCTGGGCGTGGGCACTCCAGCTTGGCTGTCCATCATGGCAGCCTTGGGCGTGTCTCTGGGGCTTGAGGGAGTGGCTCCGGGGCACATGCCATTACAATATATTTTTAACGGCTTTAATAACCAAACTAAAATGAAGCAATGCATGCTCTGAGCACCAGATTCTCTGCTGGTCGTCCGGCCCTGGTCCCGATGCAGAAGTAGCCCATCTCTTGTATTAATATTTAATTAGCACATTCAGAGGGTCCACATGATTGGTGCGCTTGAGCACACACAGGCACCTGACCCCTGCAGACTTTGTGAGCGAAGTAAACATGAGCGGTTGTTTTACATAAGTGACCAGTGCAGTGACCCTGTTTCTGTAGGCTTGTATGCCTACCAGTGCACCAGTTATTTGAACCCATGTTCATTCAAATAACCCAAAAAATATGTATTTTTGAGAGAAAATGGAAAAAGAATTGAGAGAAAAGTGTGCTTTTAAATCTACTTCAGTGAGTCAATCTCAGAATATACTGCACTTTTATTGACACAAATCTCTGTGATCGATTTTGCCTGTCTTCATTCATTTATTGTCCAAAAAACCTTTTTTTAAAATATTTTGGATATAACCAAGGACCGATTCTGAGCACGATCACGGGTTGTTCTCTTAGATAAACGTCTGTATACAAAGCATGCAGGTCAGCCTGATTTTAAATATAGGAATGGTGGAAAACGCCTCCTTTCTCTTAAAAAAAAACCTGTAACATGTAACCAGGACAGACAGAAACATGCCCCTTGTCCACCCCTGACTGGTGCAGAGCCACGGCACTCTGGTGTCAAGGCTTTAATGATAGGAATAGGACAGGACCACACGATGGCTTGGCATCCCATGGACCCTTCTCAGTTGGATAAATCAGACAAACCAGCACCATCCAATAGCTACTGGCACAGTACTGTCATGAGGCGGGACTTGTGTGCTTGGTTAACACTGGAGTCATTCAAGGGCGCACTCTGTTGCGAATGGCAGATTTAGTCGCATAGAAACAATTGGTTTAAAAACAGAACAATACACTGATTACATGTTAGCATGGGAGTATATGAACGGTCCCTGGCCATAGTAGAGTTGGAAAAGTGAAACGTGATGAGGAATGGGAAATTAGCTTTTCAAGAAAAAAAAAACATTTGATGGACTTTGAAAGCATGAATTTAAACTGCATATTTAGGTGCATCTTAATCTACACATACACCAGCCTTTCTTTTGGTTGATTTCTGTCCCAAGTTAAGGGTTTTAAATGGCAGAGGCATATTCTCCTCCTTCTGCGTAAGCTTTTTACAGAAACATGAATAAAAGACTTAACACATATTACAAAAGTCAAATTGCCCATTCTGTACTTTACTAATGCTTCAAAACATCAGGTTTTTGTCATGAGTATACAGTATCCCCTGAATGGCAAAAAAGATAAGGAAATATATTCCTTGAAATGTCTTTGCTTGATTTAATGTTACTGTGTGTTTTCAGTCAGGACAGAGTGTCAGGGTTGGCAGATTCTTCTGACAGGCTTTTTTCAATGGGGAAAAAAATAAATAAATTTAAAAAACCTTTTTATTTTATTTTACAGTCATGGAAAGAAGTACATTTCTTCCACCTTTTTGAGGCGATGGTGATTAATAATATTTTAAAGTTATAACAAGCCATAAGGATGTCATTATTTTTGCATGTTTATGTCCACACCTTTAAACTGATGTCTTTAAATCATTTGACTTATCCCAGGTGTCATTAATGACAGCGTTTAGATTTTTAAAAACATACTGTGTCGCTAGGACTTTACAGTTTTGAGAGCTGTGAAATCAAAGCAGCCAAGACTGGACATCATTTTACTCAGCACCTTTTCCACCTCTTTGATCAATACATTTGATCTCGGATCTCTGATCTAACAGGTGACCCTGTTTGGGTGCATTTCTAAATGGTTGAAAAATGATAGGAAAACAGTATTGCAAAGCACATCAGAGCATTAGGGTTTGTAGAATGTATGGATAGTGAAGAAGTACGGGCAAACGTAATTAACCAATTAAGATACAACGTACACCATACTTACCGTTACACTCCAACAATGTTAAGGGTAATATAGTGTATGTTTATTACACATCAAACATCAAAGGTTTTGTCCAGAATTTCTTCATTTTCTTCCAGAAGAAAGTGGGGAAAAACAGATGAAACTGCTTCCTTCTGAAAGATACCAAACCCTGGTGCAGGTCATTTTAGTTACCCAGACACACAACAAACACAGAACAGAACATTAAACAGAAATGTTTAATAATAACAGATTTAGATTTTTTTTTGTTTGTTGGAGAACCTGGTTGTTGGGGATGGAAACGGTGAAGCATTTAGTGCCAATGAACTGTCTGAATCAATTGCTTCATAAAAGGGTAATCGATCCGAAGCGTTTAAACCCTTTTTGCCCCATGATGCCATCTTTTGGTATATGCAAGCTAAGACAATTCAGGCATGCTAAATGTGTGTCGTGACTTTCTTCGGAATGCAAAAGTATGGAAGGCCATTGTTAATTCCATATTTAACATTGATTTATAACCGAATAAGCACTGTTTAAATAAATGAACACTAATCTCATGGAAATGTTGTTTGGATTTTTAGGAAATGTTATTTAGGAAATGTTATTTAGTCTAGAATGGTCAGGAATCCAATATGGAGGCCCAATTAATATAAAATAACAATACCACTTTAATACCAATAAGTTATCTGAATATGAATTATGGTGTTCATTATAGCATGAGGAGGCCAATGGCTTTTCATTATTAACACTTTATCTTATCTCATTTAGTACCCCTGCCTGGAAAGGGAGTTAGTTTTTAAAACACGGTGTCTGGGGGCTTTTGACAGTTCTGCATGTCCTGTCACTCCAAACTGAGGTTTGTGTTGAATAGTGTAACAGTGTGACAGACGTGCTATCGATGTCAGAAGTGACGTACAGCAGCTCCTTTGGCACGGCTCCTAGATATTACTTAATTCATTGACATTTGTATAATTGCTTTAGGGCAGTTTACACACAGGAGGCCTCCAGGACTAGATCGGTAAAATACAGTTTTTTATGGCTTTAGGGTTACAAACATTCAAGCAGGCAAGGTGAACAGTGAAAAGAAACAAACATAAAATCTTTGAGTATTAATTAATTCATTAATAACAAAAGACTAGAGAACAATTACTTGACCGCTGTGACTACCTACTACATTTCCTGGAGCTTTGTTTGTATTTCCAAACCACAGGAAGCCCTGTGCCATCCATTTAATCTTGAGTCGTGGGTAATTACGAGCCAGCTGATCATGACTCAAGTCATTTTATGGCCTTCTGGGAGATGGAGTACCATTTCCCCCTCCTCTCCCCTTACCTTTTCACCAAACATATCAATATCACACATAAAGAAATCATTTTCATGCAGCCTTAGCACAGGATCTGTAAAAGTTACTCTGACTCTGTTAAGGTTAACTGAAAAAAAGGCTAAAAGATGGATCTGTATTTTTCTGTCTCTCTGGCCGCTGATGGTTTATAGCGAGCCTTTGCCTTGTCAGTGACAGAAAAGAGCACGTCGGGGATTCTTGGAAGTGTCGATTGTGAGATAACGTATAGAGAGGACCAAACCTCTGCCATGTCACCCACCAGTAATTGGCCCCTTTTCCAAGTTTATTGTCTCCAGCTGCGCTGCTCATCAGCCTACGTTTTCTCCTCTGCCCTCTCCCAGTAACATTTGTGTTAGCCTAACACAGCTCCCTTCCAGTAAGGCTTTTGTTAGCCATAGCAGTGTTAACCGCACACAGCTCCCTTCCAGTAATGGTTTTGTTAGCCATAGCAGTGTTAGCCACACACCGCTCTCTTCCAGTAAGGCTTTTGTTAGCCATAGCAGTGTTAACCGCACACAGCTCCCTTCCAGTAAGGCTTTTGTTAGCCATAGCAGTGTTAGCTACACACAGCTCCATTCCAGTAAAGCCTGTGTTAGCCATAGCAGTGTTAGCCACACACAGCTCCCTTCCAGTAACGCTTGTGTTAGCCATAGCATTGTTAACCACACACAATCCTTCCAGTAACACTTGTGTTTGTGTTAGCCAAAGCAGTTCCCGGACAGGGATGTGTTTCATCTCATCCGGAGGCAGGAGCCAGTGTAAATTAAATCCTGGGCGTTGACACTGTTAGAGTGAAAGGGTAAGATAAGTGCTTCTGTTGCTGTTGTTGTTATTTTTGGCGTGATGAGATTTCATGTACGCATAAGTCAGTGAAAGCACACATACATTAGGGTGGTGAGAGGCTGGGCACTCGGACAATTGTGTAGTTTATGAAAACGGCAAACATAACCCGTGCTACAGCCGTGATGACTCCAGATGACTGCCACATTTTCCTTAAAAGAAAGAGTTAGTTCTGCTTATGTACTTTTTCTAGGCATAACCAGTCAGATTATATGTTTATGTTAAGTTTTATTGCACTTTTTCCGACTAAAATATGCCAGATTAGGTTATCATCATGCTTTTCCACTCGTTTGTGTTTGAAAAGGGTATTTTTTGATTAGTTAAGTTCATGCATCATAGATCAATAAACACGTGTTTGTCTTCTTATGTCAGCAATGTATTCTTGTAACTAAAGAGCCGACATTTGATATTTTAATCCAATACGATTGTTATTTTTAAAGCCGCTCGCCCTCCTCCCCGCCACTTTCATACCTTCCCCTCCCGACAGTAAAACAGCTCATTTATCACTCTTCACACCTCTCCTTGGGTAGGAAAGCTTCTTAGAGCCACTGTGTTCATTTGATACATGGGTTTTTTTTGTAATTTTTTTTTTGGCATATGTGTCATGATGCATCATGGGACTTAACGTCTGATTGCGACACCTGCAAAGTGTACGGATGTGAGATAAAAGACTCCTGAAGAGAAAAGTGTTTTAATTACATTTACAATTAGGCTGCTTTACCGTTTACTTCCATAAAAGGGAGGTAGTCTAAACGTTATAAGCCCATGTGTATATTTTTACTCAAATGCGTGCAGCTTAAACCAATGACCCAGGGCTGTATTCAAGGGGATAGGACAGCAAACATACCCTCAGGCAAGTCCCCGCTCCTGTACTAGGTAGCACGTGTACAGTGGATCGAAATTTTGGAAAGAGTATTTCTCTGTAGGTAAGTCTGAATGTACTCTACATACCAAATCTGACAGGTAGCAACCCCCATCCCCCTTCCCCATGCAACCCGTCCTTATCCATTCTTGTAGACAGAGCTTCACAAAAGCAACTCAGGGGCAACTAAGGGCTCAACTTATATTCCTAGGTTTGAAACCTGCAACCCACTGGTTGGCAGTCAAACATCTCAACCGCTATGCCTGCCATTCACTACCCACAGATGGAGTACTTCCGCCCACCAGTCTAATGCTCAGTAGGTAACCATATTTTAAAAGATAAAAAAAAGCACAAAACTTCAGTCATTGGTTCAGGCATCCGTGTCGTGTATCTCTTCTGTGTGCAGTTAGCAGGCACAACTCTGTTCATTGAGCCTAGAATGGCAGCGTGGGAGGAGCAAAGCCGTGGGCACCCAGCAGAAACCACTCTTGGCACTTTGTGATTACTTTTTTAACAGGAAAAATAAACAGCAAGAAAAATGGCCTTTTTGGTCCATTTGCTCCAGTCATTAACCAACTTTTTTATTGAGGAAGGTTCTATGTTACTACGTGACATGGTTTTGTTTTCCTCAGTTTTTGATATTTTTGGTGCAGTTTTTTATTTATTTATTGCACTTATTACAAAAGCAAATTACCATTTGAATACATATTTGGTGGGGTCCAGACTAAACCCCAATTTAACAACTCAAATTGATTTGCTGTCGTGATTCGTCCAACCCCTGAGTGCCCAGAGTGAGTGACTGAATGTAAGCACGCATGATAGGTCGAGGTCCCCAGGTCTCTTTGGTGTCTGCCACTCTCCGTCGGGGATTGAGCTTCAGCGCCCTGCGCTGGAAGTGTGACATCCCGGCTACTTCCGGAAGCTTTTGCAAAAACGGCAGAGATTCCAGGTGATTTTAAGATAAACATCAAGGAAGGAACGATTAGCATGGTTCACCCACAAATGAATATAGACACTCACACTCATTACACACCAGCCTCAAAACTTTTTCTTTAATCCTTATTTTTTCCCGCGTGAGGCCAAAGCTCCCCTCACTCTGAGCAGTCACCCACCCTGTAAGTCCCAGCGCATCAAAGCAAAGAAACAACCATCCACATGTCAAGTGGCACCCAGGCTTATCTGTTGTCCTACAATGACCAGGCTGAGGGAAAATGGAGGCTGCTTCCATCGCAGGATATACAAAACACACTGAAGTCATCATCAATGCCTTAGCTTGTTTCGCTGTCATGTGGAATCCTCAGACGCAAGGTTGAGGGCCATGTATAAAACTTCAGATCCAGACTTATAATATAAGAATTGGAAGGGTTTTAATGACATACTCTATAATTTAATAATTTACTGAGAGGGTGATACCTTTTTGACACATACCTCCAAACTGCCTTTTTCTGTGATTTTTTTGAAAATGGTTAATAATTAAGGTGCAACTATAACTGGAAAGATGAAAACAGTGAGCGATATTTTTGGGAAAATGAACGCACGTTTTGTATAATTACGGCATCAAAAGCATTATTTTCCAATAAACAGCAGATGGCAGTTTTTAATTGCATGGGTGTCAGCTACCTACGCAAGATTCCAGTCGTCAGAACACAATGTCGGGGGGAACACACAGGACTAATGTTTTTTATTGATATGATGAAATAAGCAAGGAATTCTGCGGACAGTATTTGCGTGCTTACTGAAGGCCACAACCACTTTGATTGCACGTCGGTTTAAACATTAAAAATGAGTTACAACTGACAGCATTAATAACGCCTGAAAATTACTGAATGAGAATTTGTAACACAAATGTTTGAGAATGTGCAGGCATTAATTAACGTTTTACATTAACAAATATAATACATTACATACAGAGCATTTGGAGTCAATGACACAATCAGACAATTATTTTTACTTTATAATCAGTAAATGAATGCAAATGGAAGCAGGTCAAATCTATGAGACATTCCCCTCTGCATAAGAGATGGGACGGACATTTTAACTTCCAGGAATCACAACAACGGCGATGACAACTGCTACGCTTTGGTCAGGTTACTTACGAGAGGAATTTTGGGGGGCGGCGACGTGTTGTCAAGGCATAGGCAAAAACTGATCCGCTGCAAAACAACTAAAATGGAAAAAATGAATAAAAAACATCAAACAAAAATATATATACTGAGGAAGGGCACACAACAGGAATTTATATGTCATGCCATTGGTGTCCAAGATGGAAAGAACCTGGCTGCTGTTTTTGACCAGGTCCAGCTACTGACAGCTCAAAAGAGAGGTAGAAAGAGAGGGAATAGAACAATAGAGATGGGGAGGGAAGAGACGAAAAGGGTGCCTACTTTTTTCTTTTTCTTTTCTTCTCTTTGGTCTGATCAGGAGTGACGCTGTGCTGAGAAGGCTGGAGAAAGGGTCGAAGGTAAGTTCTTTGTTCTGTGTCTGAACTTGCCTTCGTATACCCATATTGCAAGGGTGAAAGAGAGAGGCTTTGCTTGCATTTAAGGGCTACTGCAGGTTTGTTGGATGCATTCCTTTGCACTCTGTGGATAGTCCGCATTTTGCACTCTGTGGGCGGTCCCAGTTTGTACTCTCAGAGTGGTCCCTGTTTGCACTCTGTGGGTGGTGTCTGTTTGCACTTCGTGGATGATCCAAGTTTGCACTCTGTGGGCGGTCCCAGTTTCTACTCTCAGAGTGGTCCCTGTTTGCACTCTGTGGGCGGTCCCAGTTTTGTACTCTCAGAGTGGTCCCTGTTTGCACTCTGTGGGTGGTGCCTGTTTGCACTCTGTGGATGATCCAAGTTTGCACTCTGTGGGCGGTCTCTTTTAGCACTCTGTGAGATGTCCCAGCTTGCATTCTGCGGATGGACGCTGTTGGCTTGTTTCCAGTTGGACACCCACTCTGCATTGCGGTTGGATTTAACTGCTTTCCCCCCTTATTTTCAAAGTTTAACCGTTCAAGTTACTTTCTTCTACAGTAAGGTCTGTGTAGTTCTCACATGTCAGTTTTCATTTCAGGTTATATGGTGCCAGTCATTCATTACCTCCATGTTCGAAGCATTGACAGGCCAGAAGAGGCACAGTGAATGCCCCCTTGGAAGAAATCATTCAGCTAAGAAATCAAACAATCAAGGTTACGGGGATGGCTTGAGAGCACAATGTTTAGCCTTCGGGATTCAGGGTTTCCAATCGGAGGTGGGAATTCCATGTCCCAGGGCACTAACTACAGGTTGGGCTCCCCATCCAGCTGTAGCTCTCTGAACACCACGACTGACTCCCATTGATTAAACTCGGCGTACCGGCTCATCACTGTGACAGTGAATAATTTCGTTTTGATAGCTTCCTCTTTCCCTCTCTGACAAACGCCTTGGGGGCTGTATATGGAAACATACCCGGTCAATTATAAATATCACAACAATGGGGGCTGCAGTCACATAATATATGCATATTTCATTGGTCTCTCAGCACCTCTTAATTGCATTTCCCTGTGTGTGACAGTACTCCTGAAGAATGCACAAAGGACATCATTCAAGGCTCAGTTTCGGCGTGGATTGCGCCGCCGTGGAATTTGCTGCACAGCGACAGTTTCGCAGTAACATGGAATGGGCTTGCATGCAGCTAGGGTGTGGACCAGTCCATCACTTGGTGTATGCTGTATGTGAGTTTAGAGGGAAGAACCTAAATGTGGTTGTGCGCCGCCTGTCTATATAATGTTTGGATTGGTCAGTTGCTCGTGTTAAATCGCCTCTGATTGGACACTCCCAGGAGGGAGCAGCACTGCTCGTTGTGCATATTTTCTTCCCCCTGCGCCTTAAAAAGCTGATCTTTGGCCTACATTGTGTCATTCCAACCATCACTTTCTGGGTGAAGTAGAGTACATAAAACGGCATAAAATCCCTTGGGTACGCTTTCATGCAGTTTTACAAGACAATCGGCATGTCTCGACACATAGATTCCAAGCATCTTGGAGAACTTTCCACAGCTCTTCGACATATTTTGGCTGTCTTGCTTGCTTCTGTCTGTCCAGGACAGCCTCGATGATGTTGAGATTAGGGCTCTGTGGAGACCATACCATCTGTTGCAGAACTCCTTGTTCTTCTTTCGCAAAATGAAAGTTTGGACATCTAAAAATGACTTATTTCTACAGACACAAACAAATAAACATCATAGAATACATTTATGTAAAAATGCTAGGGTAAAACAATGGATCTGTTCGGCTCGTCTGTAACCTGGTTGGAATAACATTCACCCACATTTGACGTCATACATGAATAGGTAAAAAAAAACAAATCAAAGTCAGACCCCTGACTGGGTAAAATACCCCATCTGCTATCTTCGCTATCTGCTAAACCGACGCAGAATTTGTCTGACCCTCCAGTGACCTCCGTTGTTCATTCCGCGGCCTTACGCTGTTGTCGGAGCTCATTATTCATTAATGAATCACCGTTAGACATCAAACACGGATACATTACTGCCTTCCAAAGTGAGTTCTCCTATAAAAATGGAGAGCTCACGGTCCAACACACACCGGTGTTTCGATAATGTTTTCATATAGGTGAAAGTGCCAATTATATTGCTGCGTGGGGATATGTCTTCTGTCACTACATTATACATATAAATATATGAATGAATGCTATCCCTGAGACATGGCTGCATTAGTGGTGAGGAGGTTGGGGAGACCGCTCCAGAGAAACGCATAGGTGACCTTAATAGGCGGCGTCTAACACATATCCATCTACTGCGAGAAAACGTGAAAGGAGGTCCTCCTACACAAGAGTTAACTGACAGGGAAGAGAGCGAGAGAAAGAGAGATAGAGAGAGAGCATCACGGCTGTCATGTTAACCTTGTGTTGTGAATCCCACAAGCCCAATAAAGTTAGGTTAAAAAAAAAAGGCGCAGTAGTTTTTTACGTAAAAATGTATTTCTGTACGTGAACAGTATTCTAAAATAAAATGGACATTGATCACTTCAGTTGCTTGAATGTTGCCAAAGTAACGCAGTTAACAGTAAATGATCGAGTGTAATCACTGGGACTGTAAAAATACGTGCCTGGCTCTGATCTTCATCTGCAGCTGCAGTCACAGGGGGAGCCACCAAGGTGTTGTGTTTGTCACATTTACGAACCACCGATAATTGCGGTAAAAAAACAAAAAAAAAACCTCTCACCTGTTTATTTCTTTATTTGTTTGTTTGGTTTTAAACACAACACAAGATGGCAATAACAGCTCACCACCTTCAAAATCAAAACACTAAATAAAAAAATGGCCTCATAATCAGTAAACCACAAAGCGCATTCCATTTGGTGGACTGATCCAAAGGATTCCAAAAACATTTTTTAAATAAATCAGAAATATATCAAAATAAACCCTGAACACACGTCGCTCTACAGGAGCATGTCAAGCCCTCAAACCAATACCCCAACTTACTCTCTTCAAAAGGGTCTTCCAGCAAACCCCCTTAAATGGTGGCATGCTGCGGCGTATTTATACATGTTGAATCTATTTATATGTATCTTCAGGGAAGGTGTAAATGGCTGGCAGCCAGAATAATATCCAATAGAACAGCCATTTGGGAACTCCGTACCTAGTTTTTGTCCACCACTGAAGTTGGGAATACATACAGGGAAAAGACATACATTACAAAATCCTTATTAGTATTATTATGTCATTACTATTTTATCACACCCTGTTCCATGTGTTAAAAATCACAGTTAAAAAGAATAAAGCTTGCATGGATCCACTGTTTGTTAAAAACCATAAAACGTGTTATACTATACATTTTATTATTATTATTATTTATTTTTATTTTATTTTTAAAGGGTGGGGGGATAAACTGTAAGGAAAAAATAAAACACAGGCCAAAATGTCAAACCACACACACCTCACAATGACATGCAAAATGGCATTTATAAATCAAAAGCACTTCTGTTTCCCCACGCAATTGAGTATTGACTGTTGTCTGTCAAAAGAAATTACCCTGCGGAAATGTAACCATTCATGACGTGACTCATTGTTCAAGTTTATTACATCACCTTCTCTATACACCCTTCTCTGCACCATTGAAGTGTCACCACACGTTGACAACTCGTCTAAATCGTAATAAGTAAAAGTGAGTCTGGAAAGATTCTGAGGACCACCTTTCCCTGGATTGAACCTTTTCAGGAGCATATTGACTACACAACTAAACTTTAACTGTAAAGTGACATGTTCCAACTCCCACACAATCTGTCAGATAGCGAACCTGGCTATGAGACACTGAAACGAGATGGGGCTGACACAAGGTTAGCTACATTCTGCACAGAGAATGACAACTTGATGAGACGTACAGGCTTACGTTCTGGAAGCAGGAAAGACCACTATTGAGATAGACCAAGATAATACCTCCAAGTCGGAACGTTGTGGCAGGACAGGTTAAAAAAAGAAAAGCGAATGACAGGTTTGGTGTTGACCTCATATGAGTAATATAAAGTTGTTATCTTGTTAGGCACTTGTCTGTTCTCCTAGCCAAAGTTCTGGTGAATGCCACATTTTATGAAGAGACAAATTTAAAGGAAGCCATCAGAGATGCTTGGTGGTCCTGACAATATGCGATTTTCCCCCAAAAGTGTCAACTCCTTCCTGGGTGTTTCAGGGTTACGTTCCATAAAGAAAAAGGGTGTTGGTGAAAGATAATAAATATTTTTTATAATCTTGGAAAATTAAGTAAATTTCACAAAAAAAATATTCCTTCTGGTGTTTGGTTGTTAATCTCTGTATGGGAGGGCTTGAGGCTCTTGTTGTATGAAGTGAATGGGGAAATGAAATGAAGGGATGCAGGGCGTGAGGATGAGGAGCTTATCTGCAGGTTGTGAAAAATGTAACAACGGTGCAGTAAATCCACGCTTGGAGGGCCGGATGTGGCCAGCAAGCTGCCTGTTGTGGACCCATGACAATCGCAGATGGAAAGACCAGTGGAGGGTCCAGAGAAGTGCTAGTCGCCATCACAAATAAAGAATTACATTTGGACTTTGTGCCAAAGACTCACCAATAGCATAACTCCTGTGCTGTGCGCTCCGCTCTAGTGACAGTTCTGCCAGGTGTGATGTGCACTCTACTTGGCTACAGAGATAGCTTGAACTTGTGTGCTCTGCTTGGCTACAGCGACGGCTTGATCTCGTGTGTTCTGCTACAGCGACGGTCTGATCTCGTGTGTTCGGTTCTGCTACAGTGACGGTCTGATCTCGTGTGTTCTGCTACAGCGACGGTCTGATCTCGTGTGTTCGGTTCTGCTACAGCGACGGTCTGATCTCGTGTGTTCGGTTCTGCTACAGTGACGGTCTGATCTCGTGTGTTCTGCTACAGCGACGGTCTGATCTCGTGTGTTCGGTTCTGCTACAGCGACGGTCTGATCTCGTGTGTTCGGT
>JAOYSI010073744.1:2609-16711 GCA_025775065.1 Hiodon alosoides | reverse complement strand
GGGGCAGAAGGCTTTACTGTAGTGAAGGCCTGGGGGCAGAAGGCTTTACTGTAGTGAAGGCCTAGGGGCAGAAGGCTTTACTGTAGTGAAGGCCTGGGGGCAGAAGGCTTTACTGTGGAATTAGCAGGCTGTTCATTCGGGCCGCAGTGGACTTCCACGCAGCTGTAATTTGTGTTTGGAGTGATGGTTGCGTAACGGGCCAGGAAACGCACAGCGTTATTTGTGTCCGTCAAATCGGGGCCTCTGTGTGCTAATTCAGAGGCGGAGGGTCAAAGAACGACTCTTGGCAATTGTTAAAGAAATGCTTACTGACCCCATGGCGAATGAAACGGGATTTCTGGAGTAATTAAGACGTTTCCTTCATTCGATACGTATTGATTGTTCTAAGGTTTATTTTATGTGTGTCAGCAGTATCGGTGCTACAGAACAGTAGACTGAAAATAAATCTCCTGCGTTCTAGGCTATTCATAGTGGTTCTTTTCCCCTTCCTCAGCTTCTGGTGTATACTTGATATGATCCTTATCTGCAGCTGGTTATTTGAGTGTTATTTCATTTGCTATCAAATCGGTGACTTGATTCACACTCTATAGCTAAGGAGGAAGATACGTGAAGGAGATTGTTACCCTTAAGTATGCTTTGAAAGTGTGTTGATTAATATTAGGAACTCACTGGAGCCAAAGGGGGTTTGATTTCTATCCCCTGCCCACTAGGATTTGTGAAATCGAATGGGACGTGTTGTGCCCCACTCGCCCTCTATTTTCGGTCCCGCCAGAACCGGGGGCTGAATGGGACTGAGATTCGATTTGGGTGGGGCGGGGTGGGGTGGAGTGGGGCGAACGCCCGCGTTACCACCAGCACCGCTGGTCTCTCCCGCAAAGGGCAGACGACCTGGACTCCCTCGAGCTTCTGAACCCCCCTATTGTAGCAGGGAACAATGATGACTTTTCATGTCTGTGTACGCTGCGTTTGCCTCACCTGCAAAGACACCCGGGCCTTTTAACTGCAGCAGGATTTGAGGTTTGACTCGTGGCACCCATGGCATTGAGACGGAGACTGCTTCAGCCTTGGGCAGGAAAACTGCTGGGGGTTTGTTTGTGTTTTTCTGTGGCTCAAATTGTGTTCAGAATTCCAAGTCTGCTGTAATTATCATCTTCTGCACATAAATTCATGTTTAGTATTGGGAGGGATGTTTGGGTTAAGGGTGGTGGCAGGACAACATGAAAAGATTTAGCTCAGCCGCCTTAGTAGGAATGACCACCCAATAGCCTGCCATTGCTGTCATGTTTGTGTTTTTCTGGTAGTCGATTCACGCAAACCTCCAAAGATGCATCCACCCAAAAACGAAGACAGATGTAACCACAACGTAATACTTAAATTGCATGGAAATGTATTCTATAGTTAAGCGTTTTCTACATTTAATCTCTTTTTTGGTTGAGTTCTTTCCCGTTTTCCTTATTTTTTTTTTCTTTTTCTTTTTTCATTTTATTTTCTAGGCACGCTCAGGCGCTTGTCCCGATGATGTTGCATAGCAACAAAGAGACACAGCATTAAGTTAAATATTTGGGTTGGAAAGCTTCAGATAAATTTCAGAGAGCCGGCAATTATAAGATCTGTGTCCGGGTCATAGGTCTAATGTGTCTGGGAGCGTCCTCTTTCGCCACCACGTTTTTGCTATTAATTATTCCCATGCCCGTAACGTTTAGGAGACGCAGACGCAGACACACTCGTGTTTTTGATAACGGACTGGCGGGGTCGTCGCTGAAGAGCTGCCTTTGTGTGCGGGCTTGGGGCTGACTGCGTGGGGTGGCGGGATGGGGAAAAGCGCGGGGGAAGGTGTGAATTGAAGTGATCTACGTCGGGCCGGTGACACGCGGCGGGCGACGGACAGACACTAGCCGTAATGACTCTTATCAGTGGCACCGTCCTTGCCCTGCATCCTCCGCCTCCTCCATCTATTAGGGGCGCCGGGAGCCAGGCGGCAGACACTTCAGAGCTGGTTCCCTCACATATAAATTGCATCATTAAGATTGCCCGGAATATTCCGAGCTCTCCCACACAGTTATGACATGGCGACTCGACCATGCGTGGGGTCGTCAAGCCCGCCGCGTTTGGGCCGTTTCCGTCGGGACTGACGTCTGTCGGCGCTAGGATCCACTGACGTCCCGAGCTAAGAAGCGATTAATTCACACCCAAGTGTTGGTAAACGGGTCCTTCAAAGGATAATTGTGTATCCGTCTTGATAGCTATTCAAACCTATTTAATAACCGTATGTTAAGAACCACAACAAAGGCTTTGCTGATTAAGTTCGCCCAAAACTGCTTGCCGTTTTTGATTTACGATGTTTTGCGGGGGGAAAAAAAACCAAGAGATTTTTCTTTGACCCTTGTGTTTTTTGATACATGAAGCCCTTTTGAAGCCATTTCACCCCAGGCCCCAAGCCTAATTGAAATGAGTTACAGGCTAAGCGTTCGCCACAGCCGTTAATTCTGTGGGTATTAGCTCGGTAATAACCGACTGTGACCGTACTTAAGCACGTGGAAATCTCACAGCTGAACCTCTTAATCTGTTACCACCCCGTGCCTGCTATGAGCCGGGACCACAGGGTATTGGTGAGAGAACACGTCCCTACAGCGTACAGCGTATTAACTTTGTCTCTGTCCTGGGCGCTCACAGCTGTAATGGGTAACCCAACAACGATATACCAGTGAGGAGATGCACCGGGATCGGTGGCGTGGGAGTGGGAGAGGGGCTCTGCGGTTCTGAATACCGGACTGTTCGTTACTGCGTTCCAGTCTGGGAATCTGTGTCGGGATCCGATCCCTGGGTGGAGGAACTTCCCCAGGCCGTCTGGTCACCCTGCGTGTGATGTACAGGGTCTTGCTACGTTGTGGGTTCATGGTCTGCTTCTTCCTTGTGACGGATGTGTTTACACCCCAACCCCGGCGGTGTTTTATCCGTGTGCGGTTGCCTGTGTCTGCCGGGGCGTGGGGGCGGTCAGAGGTAGTGGGCCGCGTTTTAGTGTGACGGTCTATGACATCGCTCCCGATGGGCTCCTGCCAGAGCGCGCTTGCCTTTTCACCTCCGGCGATCCGAGCGCAGTCTTGGCGCTTGTTGTGAACGGGGCGCTGCGGCGAAACGGCCCGCGTTTGTTTCCATCCGTTGCTTAGAACACACAAACCTCCAGATCTCCACGAACCAAGGAGGCCAGTTGCTCAGAACATAAAGTTTTAGGGGGGTTCGATTAACCCCCATCTAAACCCCATAACCCCAGTTCCTCAGGCCAGGTTCTGTTACTGGAAAGAAATGAAAAAGAGCCTGGATCTGACCGTTACCGTTGAGTCGTGCAGTCGTGTAGTTAGCTTTCAGTCTGTTTGTAATCAAGTTAATATTCGCCATTAAACAGACATGCCCCGGCCAGTGGTTTATTTCTTGTGCTAGGGATAAATTGCATGTCGTGAAAAGTGAATGGGCAATCGGTCCATCAGAAGAATGCACACTGCATTTGATTAATTCAACCAGATAAATATGTAGTTTAGGGACGCAAAGCAAAATTTGTGCGTATTTTATGTGTAATAAAGTTTTATTTATTTTTTGGTAGAACACGATGTGTACATTATAGGCCACCACATCTCTGTGAACAAGAGATCCATGTGGAATTAAAGCAGTCTTGGGCTCCTCTGACCACTGGTTCAATTATAAAATCCTGAGAAAAGAGACCGCACGCTGCAAGTTTTGTCCCAGGTTTCCCTGGGTTTTTGTAATGCAATAACTCCTGTGATGAGTGTCCATCATCTGGAGTGATCTATAAAAGTAACAACCCCCCCCCCCCTTTTCACACCGTCTCTGTCACTGTGACCCTGGCCACTGTCACAGACTTCCAGGCTTCAGAGTTACAGCACACAGAAGCACTCACACACACACACGCACGCTCACACACACACACACACACCCTCACTCCCACACTCACGCCCGCACTCCCACACTCACGCCCGCACTCACTCACTCACTCACACACACACACACACACACACACACACACACACCTGGCTGGCAGAGTGTCTCCTCTTCACTGTGCGCGGTGACAAGAGAGGGGAGACCGGGTGTTCTTTGTCACTGACGGTGTACCTCACAGTGCCAGGTTCTTCCTTTGTCCCACCCTGGCTCCCGGGCTTTCCCACCTGAGAGCGTAAACTCTGACGGCCTGCAGAGGCGCTCCTGAGCAAACCCATATACTTTCAGCTTACTGGCCGTTTCCATTCATCCCCTGCCTCCGACTGCCACTCCCAGGTGATCTTTGTTGACACTATGTTAATGCCATCCCTGCCAATTAAGAGAAAATCCCCGCTGGGAATATTTCGGTAATCGCTGTAAATTCTCACCAGCGTCTGGGACGGCGTGTGCTCACTGCTAAATTCATGCCTGGTTAGCTGGCCGTGTTGGAAATGCGCCGATTTTGTTCCCTGCGTGGATTTGTCAAACTGTGATCCTTCCAGTCAAGAGCCCGCCGGGTGGCTTGTGCGTTTCATCTGTGATGTTCTCTGTCGGAAAAAATGAAATCCTCTCATTTACGCTGCTAAGTGTTAAAGTTTTATTTATTTAGTTAACCAGGCCCAGGGAAAGTTACAAAGCATGTGAATTCTGCGATAATGACCGTAATTAGAGTCGTATACATGATGTCTCACTCTAGAGTGTTGGCAGAGGTTTTGAAATGTATAAGAAAGATGCTCCCTGTTCTGCATCCAATCCCATTAAACAGCAGGGGAAAAAAATGATGCTCTGGAAATCATTTATTTTATTTTTTATTCCTCCTTACTAATTCAGCTGGCCAAAAACAGAACCTTGCCCTTCTTTGCAAATTTTTGGTATACTACTAAAACAGAGTATGGGACCGGTGATCTCGTTTGTCGAAGGTGAAATAAAGTTAACGGCATTCTGTCCCCTGCTCGTGTTGTGGTGGGCTCACGGGGGAGCTTTCGTGACGAGACGGGCCCTTCCTGAGTAATTGTCTAATTATGCATGGCAGATGGGACGCAGCGCTAACTAGGCCCCGCGTACCGCCATCCCCGGCCTGGCCCGGCCAGGATGCCACGCCGCACGTGGGGACATTTTTGCTAACCTCATCGAGAGGTTAGCCTAGCCCTGGTACCGTTCCTCCACTCCGAGACAAACACACGGGCCGGAACTTCTCGGGTGAACCGCTGGGGGCCTCCGTGCGGCTTCTGCCCGGTGTCTGGGTCTTGATGGCTGAAAGAATCCATCACCGTGACGCATATTCCCCTGGAAGAGTTCACGGCCTCACTTATTAGGTTTTTTCATCTCCTGTGGCGAGACGAAGAGCTTTGAGAAATTAGCCGCATTAGCGTTAGCCGGGGAGACGGGGCCCGGGCTCCTCTGTCACCGCGGCGATGTTATTTTTGATCGGCAGGCGACGTCTTATTTAGTGGCTGCATGAGCGGATTCCTGGAGGCTCCCTCAGGACGGATCTGGAGCCCGGCTCATGACAACCTGGTACGTCTCGCCTCGCCTCGTCTCGCCTCGCCTCGCCCGAAACGCTGCCCCTGGCTTCCCGTTTCCCTTCCCCTGCCGCCTGTGCCATTTACGCCCGCTTTGCTCTTCTACGGCTGCGTTGCATTTCAGTAGCCGGGATGAGTTGTGATTTGAGAGGAGATGTTGGAATCGCCGTTAATCCAGACATCTATAGGACTTGGTCGTCTGCACGGGGACGTTAACTACTGTTCTGCATGGAAAAAGCGGTGCTCCCAGCGACAAATCAGTGTCTGCAGTTAGCGGTTTGGTTGCAGTTATCGCCGCTAAGCTGGCGTAACCAGTTACTGACTCACACAGGAGCGTTGGGTGTTGCTTAACTATTTATAAACAAAATGAAATAAGTATCAAAAGTGTGTGTTTGTTCACTCGGTGTAATAGGTGGAGGATCTGATAAATAAATTTTAAAAGTATTTTTAATGTATTTATTTGATTATTTTTGTGTGTGGTGCGTCTGCATTTAAAAAATAATGAGTAAGAATTGCACTTTTCATTTTAGAGATGATTAGGGAGGGGTGGGGAGGGTCTTACCATACTTCAGGGAAGTCTGCACTAGGAAATGACTTTCCTGGATAAGGCATTTTATTCCAAAGTGGGTGTGACTTCCTTGTGTCAATCAACATGTGGCGTGTAGCTGCTTTGAATTCCTGTGGCTGCCAGCTGTTTGTTATTTCAGTGACAGACCCTTTAAGAAGCTGTGCAGGGGATTTCTCCTCATTAACACGTCTCTTCTACACAACCGCCCCAGGCCGCCGGGAAACCTGTGTTCACTGCCACTTTCATATAATCGGGTCATTAGTGTTTCCCCTGTCTGGTTCTGGGCAGAGTGGCGCTCCTCAGCGGTTTCTCCTGCCTGCCTGCCTGTCTGCGGCCCGGTCTGCCGCGTGCCGGTCTGCCGTGTGCCATGTGCCAGTCTGCAGTGTGCCGGTCTGCGGTGTGCCGGTCTGCCGTGTGCCGTACTGCCGTGTGCCGGACTGCCGTGTGCCGGACTGCCGTGTGCCGGACTGCCGTGTGCCGGACTGCCGTGTGCCGGACTGCCGTGTGCCGGACTGCCGTGTGCCATGTGCTGGCTTGCAGTAATAGAGAGGTACAGCCGAAAGTGCGAGGGTGCCCGTCTTGTAGCATAATTAAATTCTCCGAACCCGGTCTGTATTTGTAGAAAGCAGTAATGGTTTAATTGGAGGAAATGAGCCACAGCAGGAAGATTAAAGATAACCGTAGACTTTTGTGTTTTCAGAAATAAACCCCTGTTGGATTATTGTTATTACCCATTCGCCAAGACATCTTGTGTGGGGCGAAAAAAAGCTTTGGGTTTTTTTCAGTGATTATTTCATGTGGGGAATTGTTTTCAGTACCAATTAAAGTTACCGAGAGGATTAGTTGTTTTGGGTGCCCTTTGTTTGAATGTTTAGAACAGAACTGCCAGAACAAGACAAAAGTCCATTTGTATTCAAGTAGGACCCAAAGACACCAATAAATGGGTTTGAAACACGTGAGAATGAGATTTCCATTGTGTTCTTTTCTAAGCCAAATGCATATCGCAGTTCCAAAATTTTGAGATGATTTTAAGAAAAAAACAACACCCTAACCTTTTGAGTATAATTTTTATTCTATATTTGAAACTTGATTTTATTGTGTATTAGTCATTAACCCCCTGCTTAGTGTTTGACAGAAAATTTGTCATGCTGATCACGCTAAATAACTTTTGAAACTGTGTTCAACTGCTTGACATGACCTTTTTAAATAGACTGTGGCCATAGACTCTCTCCCCTCCTGATGTAATCGGGAAAGTCGCTGACAGGGCGAGGACGTAAACGATTGTGGACCCGTACCGGGTAACCAGCCGCAGTTAGACACGGAGACACATGGGTCTCTCAGATCACCAAACGCGCACACACACCAGCCCTTGTGCGAGGGGCCGCCCGTCCCGACGTGTTTACGGAGCACGGCCGCACCTGCGCTGCCAAAGCCAACAGGCCCGAGAAGCAGGATGTGGAATACAGATTTGTTAGCGTTAGCGTTAGCGTTAGACCTCTGAAGAAAAGCTCATTTGTCCCTTTCCTCCCCTCCTTCCCCTAACAATCTGAGAGGAGAGCTGTCAGCTGCTGGGACTTCACCTCTGGATCTGGTTTCTCCAGGAATGAGCACATATCTTGTGGAATTTACTGGTCCGAGGAGTGTTTGGGTAACGCGGGACTGAGAGAGGGATCTGTTCTCCGCTAACCCCGCCACTCGGAATGGCACAGGTGACACAACATGATAAATCAACACGGGCCCGGCGGCTGAAGATAATAGAATTGTTTTCACATGGTAACTCCGCGAGGGAAACGTGCGTTAAATGTGCGTCTTTGGGTGAAATGTGATCCCGCACTTGGCCCAAGCGTAGCTGCTTCTGGCCCAGGTTACAGGGACTCGGGGAGTCATTTACTGCACAGAGTTTCACATTTTGCGTTTAGGGTGGGTTTAACTGCAGCGTACGGTCCCAGGTCTGACCCGGTTAACTTTCTGCTGTGTCTAGAAACCTAAGGCAGAGTCTTTTTGGAACCGAGGCTGTTGTATTTGGCAGACAGGGGACTCTTTGACATTTTTATGTAATCAGAAAAACATCTGCAGCAGTCTTTAATATTTCTTTTATTCCGCAGTCCATGAACCTATATAGGAGTGATTTCCCCGACTGCATTTCATTGACTGAAACCTCACGCTTGAGCACCCTGAATGAGTGAGTCAGAGATCCAGTGGCCATCAGGCAAGGTTCATGTGAAGATCTGCAGACACGTCTCTTGCTCCGCAGTGCGTGCTTGATGTATTGCGTCTGTTTGATTTATGCCCGAATTATCATTTTTCTCTTTCTATTCTGATATTTTTGCCCGGCTTGTTGCGGTAAAAAAGCCCCACTGCACATGGTATTGGTGACACCTCTGTGACTGATTTCGGCCACTGGCAGGGGAGGTTTGACTGTCGTTTTGTAGGCCCTGCTCGAGAGGTTTTCCCCGTCCTACTTGAGAAATTGAAAGAGTTACTTAAACAATTTAAAAAAAAACAAATCTGTGAAGAAAAAACTGTTAGGGATCCGACTCTGTGGTTGTAGTTCCAGAAAATTACCCTGAAAATTAAACAAACCAAAAAAAACGTAGCCTTCCGACCCCACCACACACACACACACACACACACCGTGTAACAGGCAAGTCCCCTCTTCAATTTCGTAATAATGGCTTAAAAACGGCAGCCTTTTGCTGTTAAATGCAAATTCATGTCTATTGTAAATATATCAAAACTTTTTTTATAGTTGTATTTAATGTATTTATTTATAATTAGTATTGCTCTAATAACGACCTTGTGTTCCAGCCACAGTTTTACAGTGTGAGCCACAGTCCGTGCAGTTCACCCATCAGGGCGAAATGCCTTTCAAAACTCTCATTAAGTACTTTATTATTTATTATACGAATTCCTAGGTTTGGCAACTGAAACTCTGGAGTTGGGCCCAAGCCTGTTGAAACACAGGGAGTCTGTGGTATTTGAACACCACTACCCTAAACCACTGTCGAACGTGCAGAAGTATCATATTTGCGTTTCTGTTAAGGTGATTCACGTCCAGTAAAATCGCCCATTGTACGGGTCTAGCTCTGGACATTTCAATTTTCTGTTCTACTTCCTCGATGATTTGTTTGAGTGCAAGAATTATTTGTAACGGACGTGCTGTCAGGTGGTAGTTGTAGTTGGTCTGCTGCGGGTAAGTTATTCTCAAACGGGTTCCCAAACTTTTACAAATGTAAAATAATGCCGGCCCCCACTTTGAAAACCAAGGTGCTAGCAAATGGATTCCAACGGTGATGAGCAAAATTCAGCAAATTTGCCCGTTCCTCATCGCCTCTTGCAAAGAAGCAGGTTACTTTAATAGCTGTAGTCATGGGTGGTCATAGGGTCAGCAGCGCTAGGACTTAGACTGCCTCCCTTTTCTAACTTGTGATGAGAAATTCACCCTGATATTTCTATCCACACGCTTGGGTGTGAGTTTTCTGTGGCGGTGTGCGGTTTATGTGTCATCTGGATATGTGCGTTAGGCTTTTTTAGAATCCACAAACACAGATGAAGTCGTTTTGGTGTTCATGGTAAAGCTGGACGTATCCAGAAACGCGCTTTCTCTTGCTTTTCGGCTGAGTAGATGAGATGAAAAGATCGATAACTTCACGTGCTCAAAGCGTACCTCCTCCCGTGGAGCCTGGCCGAGAATTCTGTGTTTTGGATCCGGTGAAAGGGGTGATTTATCAAGCTGCGCTCTGGAGAGCTTGAAACAGTCCAGTCCCTGTCCTTCTCTGTCCTGTGTCAGAGCTCTTTAATCCCTGAAATGTTGTATCTGCACGCCACCGTGTACTTAAAAGGGGATTCAGGTGGTGTTATTTATGACCTTTTATCTCCATGGCAGTATTTAGCACGTCTGCAGAGCGTGGACCGGACGAGAGCTGCCCTGCATTCTGGAGGCTTATCAGAGCTATACATCATGGGGCCATTGTGGTTCGGGTCGTCCCACCACACCAGCGCCACGCTCCTCTTCTCCAAGACCGGGGGCTCTGATGGGGGCCAGTTTTAGCATCGCTGCCATTTTTAAAAGCGGCCCGCCCCGTCGCCGTTCTCCTCCCTGTCGAGTTCTCCGTCCCCCGTCGCCGTTCTCCTCCCTGACGGTTCTCCGTCCCCCGCCGCCGTTCTCCTCCCTGACGGTTCTCCGTCCCCCGCCGCCGTTCTCCTCCGTGTCGAGTTCTCCGTCCCCCGTCGCCGTTCTCCTCCTTGACGGTTCTCCGTCCCCCGTCGCCGTTCTCCTCCATGTCGAGTTCTCCGTCCCCCGTCGCCGTTCTCCTCCCTGTCGAGTTCCCGTCGCCTCTCCCAGACGGCGCTGGTGTTGCTCTAAACGAGTTGGGATGTCTGAGAGGTGCACTGCATCAGCACTTTCACACAGTCACAGTTTCCATCCTTCCGTCTGCTGTCTTTTCGCTGGGTAGATATTGTGCAGTTCTTCTGCTGTCAGATCTGGGAGCCATTTCACAGTCCCAATTCATCTTCTGCAACAGGTTTCAGTCAATTATTATATATATAATAATTGTGATTTATGTATATATTATATATGTATGGGGGTGATTGCAAAGCTAAACAGAATTTAAAACGTTCATTTTGATCGACCTTTCCCTGCTCAACTAAAAATAAGATATCTGAAGTTGATGTCCCCGTGCCACTTGTATTGCCCTGTCAGGTTTCTGTTGGTTTTCTACCCTAACAAGCGCAGACCTGCTCAGGGAGGCTGGGAGGTCTTGTGTGGGTAAATGATCTCCTCACTGGGATATCTGTTGTGCAGAATTGGATTTTCATTAAGAGTCGACGCCGCCAATCCAGAGCAGCCAGTTGGGATGGCTTTGCGTTTGCCTCCAGTTGCTGATTTGTGATCAGTGTGACAGACGCGAGAACCCCATGCGTTCGCATTGACGGGCGGTTTCCATACGACGGATCGAAGCCCCTGTGGAAATCCCGAGAGACAGCTTCACCTGTGCCAGGCCGAGGTGGGGTGGTACGGGACAACAGCTGCACTCCTGCCAGCTGCATTCCATGTGCCAAAGACGGGATTATGGGGCTTTACTCCTGAAGGCGCCCGGGACCCGGGAATGCCAGAACAATCCCTTGTTTTATGAGGACTTTATTCCCACCCTAAATCAGCTGGCCTTTTCCCAGCCGCCCTCTTTAAGAGTAACATAAGTCCAGCCTGTCATCAACGCCGTGCAGTTTATTTAGCCCAGCCACATGTGAACAGATTCTAGCGTCCCAACGCGCACCCTTGGGTCTGCCAGGCAAGAATGACCCCATTGTGCCGGAGCAGCACCTATCACGTTCCGCCTTAGATAGCATTACCTTGTTTATCTTGTAAATAATTCACCCGGGGGTGAACAAAAGAGGCGAGCGAGGAAAAGAGGAAGGAAGGACTTGCTGTGTCGTTAAAACGATGCTCTCAATGAAACGCGGGTCCTACAGTCAGCTGGGAGGGTTTTTTCCTAAGTGGGCTGGACTTTAGGTGTGAGAGGCAGCCCCCCCCGCCAGCACGCCCCACCTGGGCCAATGCCGATGACCTTGGGCAGCGTTTATTCGGGCTGAGAGATCCCCAGATCTGACTCGCTCCTTCTCAGACGTGTAAAACCCAAGACCCGCCACTTTAAGCGTTTCTGCATCTCGATTGTCTGCGGTGAATTACTGCACAGTGGAAACTGCTAGCCCTGGGCCTGGGTTGTGAGAGAATGATCTTCAGGTTGTAGGGAATTAGAGGTTTGGGATCTGTTTTTCTAACCTGTTGTATGTGAAGAGTGTTTGTGAAGGATACCGCAGCGCGGCTGCTCCCAGAACCAGCACGTTGGTATCTTCGAAAGGATTCGGCTCATTTTAGCGTTATAAGTGCTTTCCTTCCACTGTTGCTTTTAACTCAGCTTTTCAGCCCTGACAGTGGCCTGAGCGTCACCCCCACCCCCACCACCAGCACCTCACCCCCTCGCCCACACACGTCGACTAGAGCCTACACACCAGTCTATTTAAAAAGATGTTAAGAAAAGGGACTTCTTCTGGGAAGAATCATTTTTAATAGTCTGTCAAAAATCATCCGTGTCATTAATCTGACGCCCTTTGTCCTTCGGAGATGGTAAGTTTGCCTCGGATATAAGTGTGTGCCACCTGGAGATGGTAAGTTTGCCTCGGATATAAGTGTGTGCCACCTGGAGATGGCTGAATTTCTTATGCCCGCTGTTGGACAGTGCCGTTGGCTTGCTATTTTACTTCTCTAAAAATAGCCTATTGAATTTTGCAGGGTAGATAAGCCTGTAATTAGTGTTTCCATCATCTGGCGCAGAGACTTTTAATCCCTAGACGACTTTGCTGGTTAGAAGAGCTCTCCAGGTTAAAGCTCGTTTACTGACACATTTAAGGATGGGCTTGTGCAGCCAAATGCCATTTCATTGTCGAGGTGTCGGAAGAGAATCGATCTGATTGGATGTGATACGGTTAGATGGGTTTGTCGGCTGATCGCCGTTTGTTTTCGAAGCCCCTGTGTTCTGTGCTGCCTGGTCCTGTTTCATTAGCCTGTTTTTTGTTTTGTTTTGATGTGACCTAAATTGGATCGCTTCTGCTTGCGGAAGATATGTTTGCAGTTGTCTGTGTTTAGTGCAAGGATGTCTAATTCACGGTCCCTGAGGGAAGAGGCGTTTTCTCCATCGGGATATGCGATGAGATATTGCTGCACAGGATTTAGATTTTATTTTTTTTTTAAAGGGAAATAAGACCTTTTAATGTGGTGATGTTTCTTTTTCAGGAAATCACGGTTCTGATATTAACCCAACATTTCGTTATAATGACTATTTAATGGGGCTGCTGTAAACGGCTCAGCGCCACGTGTGAAGGGGCGCATCATTAGACAAAAAAGATTAGACACCGGAAGTGGGCTGGCAGTATCGTTGTCCGTCATTGGTGGGAACTGCAGCACATGCCCGGGGGGGGGCGGGGACATTGATGGGCAGAAAGCCAACAAGACAGAAAGCTGGACAGATGCCCATAAAACATTCACTCGCTCAAACGTGGCTTTAAACTCTGCTGTACAAACCGCCTCTGTTTTTCCAATGATATGTTGGCGTACCCCTCTTGGTAAAGATTTCAGAGCTGCACCGACCTGTTGGGGAGGTTTTATTTTCGTGGCACGAGTTTCGCAGTTTGCCACGGAGTGGCCTCCGCCACACCTGGCTTTTGAAGGCGTGTGATTTGAGCTGCGGTTTACCGCCGGTCCAAGGGCCCCATCTCGCCTGTTTAATTTCAGTGACCGAGTGCCTCCATGCAGGCTTGTCAGTCTGTCTCTGTGCCCGTCGCCGTTGGGTAATTGGAATGTGACTAAGCATGAATGTCCTGTGCTGGGGGGCGTCTCGACCCCCGCGCCACCCCCAGGCAAGCGTCTCGACTAAATGGAGGTATTATCTATTCGAGTACCAATCGGTGAGCGGTTGTCAGCAGGGTTCCGGGACAGATATAAGGCTCACAACACATTTCTTTCTCCAGCAGAACCAGAGCTCACTTACCCTAATTGGATGAACTTATATTGACATTGATTTGTCATCTCACAGCATGGGGACCAACAGGCGAAGCACGAAATCTGCTGCCCTAAATCCTTCCTCATTGGGCGGCTGTTTTCCGACCTTATTCAGGCGCCCACTTTAATCTCCTATGTTATTAATTTAATGGCCGGAGATGATCTTTAATTGGGTAAAACCATTTTAGTCCCACACATTTGTGAGTTTTGAGGTGTTGACTTAAACAACAATTTTAACAATGACTATATCACCGAAGGGCCCTCCACCCCCTGCCTGGAGGTGGATGTACTCTGTGCAGGATGTGAGTGGGGAAGGTGGATGTACTCTGTGCAGGATGTGAGTGGGGAAGGTGGATGTACTCTGTGCAGGATGTGAAGGTGGATGTACTCTGTGCAGGATGTGAGTGATGAAGGTGGATGTACTCTGTGCAGGATGTGAAGGTGTATGTACTCTGTGCAG
>JAOYSI010073743.1:0-19487 GCA_025775065.1 Hiodon alosoides | reverse complement strand
AAACCGAGCTTGAACGCGTTACCCTGTGCGCAAACCGAGCTTGAACGGATTAGAAATAAGTTTCTAGCTAGAACTGCTTCTCACACTGTAAGAAATACTTCACATTTTTTTATCTCAGGTTATTCTTCCAAATATATATATTATAAATCACTGAACTTGTAAATATGTATAGTGATTATATATTCGGCAATAAATATAGTAGATGGGAGAGTTTGGTCAATTGGATCAAATACAGAAATGTGAATTAGAGAAGTTGTAGTGAAAGGTCACCGGAGCTAATCAAAACGTCAGCTGGGCCTACCAAATCAAACAAACATGCTCATAGTCTCTATGAGTCCAGAAAAGGAGGAATGTGAAAATGTGAGAGGCGGCCAATACCGCCGTTACACAGCGATGATACGAACTGCCGCTCGCTCACCTAAAGATGATAGATAAGTCATAAGGATCTGGGTTTTTTGCACTGAACCGCAGACCCGCAGTGGTGACTGGGGAAAACATTACAATACCATCTACAACTGGTGATTTCAGGACGGTAAAACCATTTGTAACACCAGCCTCAACAAAATGCCATTAGTATTGGCTGGGTCCAGCGTTGTGCCTGGAAATTGGTTATCTTCGACCCCTGCCAAAACCAACACCAGGACTTTATTCTCATTGATAAAGATTAATACATCAAGCCTACTGTCATCATCCAATGTACAAAATCTATTTTGTTTGCATGAATGGGCAGCCGTGCATTGCATAAGAGCCATTCAAACCAGCAGTGAGTTCTTGAAATTAACAGGCATGCCGCCCAGCTGCCCTGTCTATGCCCTGGCCTTCACAATCTGTAAAGGCCCAACAATCGTTTCCACCTTGTAATTTGGCCAGGCACAGGGCCTCCAATTGACCTGGCAAGTGCGCGGTGATCCGACAGGCGCGAAGAGGTCCTTTACCTTGATGTCTGGTTAATTAGTCTGTGCTGCAAAACACAGAGCGCTGCTCTTTCTGGGGGCTTTGTGCACGTTCTGAAGCTTTTGCCTGCAGTCTTTAGAGAATCACTCTGACCCTAAGTCGTTATTCGACACGTAACCAATGAATTTCTTATACACGTTACTCCCCATTCATAGCCCTAGGAATTGGGAAGTCTCTGAATTCCTCTCATGTCCCAGAAGCTACAGGTGAACTTTAAGGACAGTTAGCCCGCGACGCTAGCGGTGGTGCAGGTGGGTTGCTATTTCTGTCTGACGTAGTACTATCCAGCACTGTCTAAAAGCATCGGACATGGGGTGGACACAGGGCGAACAGTGTATTTGACTACTTTTTGTCTACTTTTTGTCTTCAGTGCTCAACTGGACAGCAACGTAAAAAAATCATGTCACGAATGAATTGCGTTCTAAATGTTGATGTAGATTTTTAAAAAATATGTTTTTATTTATTTAAAATATTCCTATTCTTTAATGTATTAGGATAATGTCTCGTTTGTCAAAAGTATAACTTTTAGCACAAGTTTCCTTTCCTATAAAGTTATTGGCATAATAAATGACCCACCTTTTAATCATGTTTCTCTTTCTAAATAATTGTGGTAAAAGTAAGTATACAGGGTAATATTTTATTCCTGTTCCTTTGTATTTGGCGACAGTGTTTTGCATGATGTGGAGACACGAGAGAGAACCATGCAGTAAGACATAAGGAAAGTGACAAATGAACGCTCCAGTGACACTTTTAAAAACACCACATGCACCACAGTGTGCCCATTGTTCAATATCAGTACCAATACAGATTAAGAATTGATTGGTGTCACTGAGTCAACATTCCACAGCGAAGATAAGCAGTCAATACAGAATAACGTTGCATCGTACTGGATTTGCTTAAACCAAAGAATTAGACAAAGGAAGAGTTCACTACAGAAAGTGACATTACCCTCTAGAGTGGAGGCAGGTTTGATTAGTTTCCAGAGATAGGAACGCGTTTGCGGTTAAGAGGTCTGGGTTCAAATCACAGTCTGGAGTGAGTCCCAGTCACTTGTAAGTTACGTTTGTGATATGTGACTCAGAGACTTCAAACAGGTGCCTACTAATCGGTTTAAGTTTCTGTGGGCTATTTAGAAGGAGGGAGTGAAGTGGAGATCACTGAGGATCTCAATGTGTTCTCTTCAAAAGGTTACTCCCCAGAGCTGAGACAAGAGTTTTATTGGTTCACAGAGCTAGGGACCTGATAATTTAGGAGGACCTGACCTGAATCATTTCTCCTGTCAAGAGGCTGCGCCTCCTTTGCAGCGGTAAAGGGACCCCCCGGGTTTGGTTCTTGTTCAGGGTTCCTGCGTGCTGACGCATGTAGGTTACACTCTAATCCCGCAATGTTTAGTCGTCATGAATCTGTGGTGGTGGTTGTCTTGAGTTCACAGAGTTCACAAAAGGTAACTTTGTAGGAGGCTCTTTTCATGGCTGTGCAGCCGTGGTGGCCTTGGTAGACACTTTGTGTGACAGAGTGCAGGTGATACTGGTTGGCAAAGTGCATATTAAGGGAGGAAGGATCCAGCCTGCTTGAATGGACTGTGTGGAAAGGCCAACATTTTCAGGATCAAGGCCCACATCATAAAGACAACAAAGCTGGCTACTTTTTCTGGCATTGTGCTTTATTTCAATGAGCTTTTTGTCATATTAAATTAGCACATGCCCTTCAAATTGAGTTACGTTCTATCACAATAACATTATGCAAAAGCTTTGTACATTTATAATTAACACTTGCATTGGTTCAACACGGTGAATATATATCTTTGCATAGCAAAATGTCCCAGTCAACTATATAAACTGGCATGTGGATTGGTCACAGCACCAGGACGATACTTATTAATCTTGTTGATTTCAGAATGCATTGCCTCTTTTCTCTTTGAGAAACGGTTAGTAAACTGACAATGATTTTAATTTCCCTTTAATATATCCCATCGAGGGATACCCCATCAACGTGATATATCCCATCAACGTGCTCTAAAATGGAACACTTCAAAAATTCATCCTTGTTTTGCTAAGATCTGGTTCTTCATCTATTTGGACAGTTCAAAAAGCAAAGCATATTTCGAAGGGCGCCCAGTATCTAACTTGCCGTCGGATTACTGGATCCTGTGAAAGTGGTCAATATTGACCCGTTTGATCCTTTTCCTTTATGCTCATGACGTCCATGTCCGGACCAGCCGTCACCAGCATTGGACCACTCGCCTTTTTGGCCCAACCTAACACCTGGTTTCTCATTGGACATAGTGGCTTCTCCAAAGGCCTTCCCACATATTAAGCCCGACATGGATCTCATAGTTTAGTCATGGCTTTATTTAAGTTCAAGTAATCACTTCTTTATTGCCATCTGCTGAGCACTCTGAGTTTTGAAGACTGCTTCATTAAACAATAATTGATCTTTAGGACATTCAACAGCTGCCATTTTAGGGCCTGCTGTCAAAATGCTTGTTATGTTAAAAGAGCATGCTGTTGAACATACACTTATATGTTTCCCAAAAATTAGCTTGCATTGGCTGGAGGCGACAAGGACCAATTAATTAAATTCTGTGTGAAATGCATGTACCACGTTTCTAATGTCCAGGACTCAAGTTCCAGGGCTTCACGTGCGCATGAGCATGAGCAGACCAGCATGCAGAACACTCAGAGACTCAGAGCATTGAAGCGTGGCCCTGCCTTGCAAACAGATGGGCGTCTCTGTTCCCACCAAAGCAGTCCACTGTGGAGGCTCTGTCCTCAGATGTGCCTGTCCAATCGAAGCTTCTGTTTTTCGACATCACAGAATTCCGATCACGGATTTGTCTCGAAGCCATCTCTTTTTGAACTGCCCCTGTCATGGAACACATGGCGTGGCAAATTACGATGCAGTAGTTTCAAAGCAGTAAGCGTCAACCTTATGTCATTGTTTAAATACAATCAGAAGCAAATTATCTGGCCACATTGTCTGTCAAATGAGTGTGCCAGGTATTGTTTTCTTCAATATCCATGCTGGTTCAGAAAGATAACCAGGCCAAGTTACTTTCCAGTTCTCATTCCCAAACGGTCATTAAAAAAATGAAGATTGTAATGAAAATGTTTTCCTTATAAAACTAGCTGGCGTTAAAACATGCAAGAAGAAAATAACAACAGCATTACATTACGCAACAGGAGGATTCAACTCCAACAGCAATGGCCAAAGAGCAGGGAGATTATTATATTTTCTGCTTATATTATGTTTTTGAAAAGCCGGTCCCATAATTCGGTGTTGATGCACTAAAAAATCAGCCACGGCATTCTAAAGTAAACTTAAAAGCCCTCAGATCCTCCCCACTGCTCATGAAAAATGAACATTACCTTGCTGGTAAACGGTTCACCACGGCAAATTTCAAACGCTGAGTGGAGGAGAAACTCGGCACTTGACAATATTGTTTCATTTTGTAAGTTTCCAAATCCTTGATCAACTTCATTACTTTTCTTTTGACACTGGCTGTGATTATTTTTCACTTTCATGCATCAACAGGGAGAGAGTGTTTGAATTACTTTCTAAACTTTTGTTGCGGTTGGCCTATCAGGAGGCAACCGTATGCATAATTAATTCTGTTGAATGTCTTCGACAGCCATGAATAGTTTTCTAATCTCCAAATCCATTTACAACATATTACTCTGAAACATAACCATTCAAATTAAATTAATATCTGGTGTTTACTTCTATTAAAATGCATTCAGGCTAATTTCAAAGTTGTCAGGGGAAGGGCTGGTCTCAGGTGATTTTTTTTTCTAAATCTTCATAAACCTGAGTCGGTTAGCTGTGTCAGAAATTGGATTATTTTCCCCACCAAATGTTTAGGTAAAGAGAGAACTGGGGCACCTTTTTATATAGATTAAATAGTCATCGGAATTACTCATAAAGCGTTTTTTTTTTTTACGCTCTAAAGTAACATTTTTGTAGCGTGGCGTAATTGGAATCCAACTCAAAATAGCTGTGGAAGTTGTGCGTAGAAATGGGCCACATTTTTATAACATAACGTACCATTTAACTGTATAAGATTCCAATTCTGTAGAGCTATATTTCAGGATTATATTCCATTGTTTTCTACTCTATAATATACAACAACGGAACCCACTACACTTTGGGCCACAGCTCAAAAATATACTTAGTACTCTAATAATACCTGTGATACCTGTATGTCACATGGGACACCCCATAACAAAAAAAATCACTTACCTTAAAAGAACATAAGAGAGTACAGCAACTAGACATCGATTGATGTATTCAGGGTGCAAAGTTGGATAGCACATGGAGGACACATGTTACAATTTGTCCCGGTAATTATGGAAATCATTTCAATTATTCCGTTTTCATAACCGTTATGTGCCGTAGGTGGTGGTTTCAAATTCTATTTGATATTGGTTCACTGTCCAGACGTGCATCCAGTGATGTTATATGGATCTCATGCAAGCGTAGAAAAGGCACCTTTAAAAATATGGCTAGTTAACCCAAAAATCGGCATGCCAGGTCACCGTAGTCAACTTCTAACATTAGCACTTCTGAACGTACGAAGATGGCAACTTGTCCCAGGAGTTGTCTTTATAAAAGCCTTCCACTGTTCATTGATATTCACAAAAGCACACAGAAAACACTCCACTCATTTTCATCCAGAGGCTCTTTCATTGTCTTGAATTACGAGTTCTCCTTTGATTTCTGCTTTTTCATCAATTTATCCAGACTGTCATTCCGAGGGACATAAAACTTCTGATGAAAATTTTCCCAAAATAAAAAGAACATCTCTGCTGAAATAAATCTGCAAGTGAATCCCTGAGTCCCCTGTCCAATTACAGCTTTGGATGGGAAAAAAAATCCATGAAACAAAAGATGGACACCCAGACACCTTACATAAACGTGTGCTTTGATACTGTATCTTTCCTTGGATTATATGCCCTCTTTGATGCGAATATTCACTTTAAAAGGTTTAAAACTAGGTACATAAGGGTTAAGACATATAGGTAAGGAATTTAAGGCCAGTTCTTTAAGTCTCTGTCGGTGGATTGTTGTTCATCATGGGCTCCAGAGAGACCAGTGAAGTGCTCTGGGGCAATCTTGACTTCCCACTGAAGCCTCGTCTATTGACAAGTGAATTGATGGGGGCATGTTCCGTTTTCCTTCTTGAAAGCTTCTGTAAATGTTTTATCAGGCAGAGAGAGAGAGAGAGAGAGAGAGACTTTGGGTGAAAACTGTTTTTAAATAGTTACTACATTTACATTTTAGTCATTTAGCAGATATACAAAAGTGCCGTAGTTTTTGGGTCAACGTGCAATAGGATACTGAGCTACCCTGCCCTATCTACTGCGAGTTTAGGTACAGCAACTAAAAAGTGCTCTATGCCTTATTTAGATCTATACCTTAATTAACTTAATTCATTATGATGATGCTTATCTATGGTGATATTTCAGGAAGCAAAAACAATTGGAAGCCACAATAGTGAGTTTTAAATACACTGTAGGGCCTATATATAGATATAGTAAAGAGTGTAATGGGGGGAAAACACCATTACATTCCAAAATTAAGTAACTTAAAGGTCCAAAGGAAAATGGCAAACTGGTACGAATTATTTTTATAAGAAAGAGTACAAAAGGTTCTTTTCTTCAAGATTCTGGGAATTTCAACAGTTGGGTTATTATCAATGACAGATAGAGTATTCCTTCAAAAAATTTCACCATCATCATCACAAGTTCAGTAAGGCATGTCAAATTTAAAGAAATTGATCAAAATGTCAGCGCTTTTTTTATTAAAAAGATGCGGGTTTCAGGTTTAATGTTTTTTTAAATATGCATTTTCATTAGGCCTCTCTGCAAACATGCCAGTATCTGAGACTGCACAAACACATTCCTCGCCCCGGTGCAGACGTGCGTCTCACAAGTCAGCAGAGATCCTCAAGCACAAGCAACAATTGCAGACTCAATCACTGCCGTTTTTGCGGGGGGGGGGTAATAAAAATTAATTTACAAAATTATTTCTTTCATGGTACCTAAAATATTTAATAAATCCTCACATTTACGGATATTCCCAGGGGCGAATGTAACAGTGAATACAATAAAAGCAGTCTGGCATTAAAATAAGTCGCCGCATTGTTTAATGCACTGATGCAGCATGAAGAGTACAAAATGTAAAGGCATTTCGTTGCAATCATCTTGCTTTAATTAAACCATAACACTACATTATTAACCGAACATGGCACATATTCATCTTGATAGCATTCCAGCAGCCTAACTGAGCCAGGAGGTATTATCCATACCTACAAGGTATGCAACATGACAGTGCAGATAATGGTAGATGGGAAAACAGGAGTTTTGAACACCTCGAAAAGACTCCATTCCCCTTGATCAACGGGGAGAGGAAGGACTTCATTTGAAACAAAATCTTCTATCCTTTGTCAGAAATGAGGACAGCGGCAATAACCCAGGATCTCTCATCAGTCACACAATGTCACAACTCCGAAAAGAGAGCTTCTCAGGGCTATGGGTGGATTTTATTGGGCTTATTGGACTTCATTTATACAGTAGGAGAGTGAGGATATCAGGGAGGAGATAGCTAAGGAAGAGTTATGGTGTGGAAGACTTTTCCCTGAGGATGCTAAGGAAAAGTTATGGGGTGTAAAACTTTTCGCTAATTAAATTAAGAAAGAAATATGGTTTGAAGAACTGCATCCATCATCCCCAGTAAGCTCGTTTCAAGCCAAAGCCTCGTTATCAACCACAAACACCCCCACAGTTTGCACGCAGTGACCTCCAATAACACAGACCTCTTTCATCCCTCCTAAAAAACCATCACTACCCCCACACACTCTATCGCAGGGATGGGCAGCTCCGGTCCTCGAGGCCCTCGGTGTCTGCTGATTTTCATTCCGCCTTACCTCTTAATTGTTCAAAGTGGAAATCAGTTTCTAAATGAAAGTTAACTCGAAAACCTGATGGGCTGCGGCCCTCGAGGACCGGAGTGGCCTATCCTGGCGCTACTCTTACACAAACAACCTGGATCAGATATTCCATTTCCACTCAAACTGCTTCCTCACCCAGCGATCACGGGCAATGGCAAAATCACGGGCGATCGGAAAAGCCGACCCGGTCAGGGTTTCGTCGGAGTGCATCTGTCATCAAAACGTCTACGCTGAGACATCGCTGTGGGCTGTGCACCGCTGCCGCGGGTGTGCAACCAGATCGTCACTCTGTTATATCAGCTTTTTACGACCACATAAACCCTGAATGGGCAGGGAGTGGCTAACCAATAACCGGAAGCGTTTCCCCCCCCCGTCTGTCACTGGCAGCCCCGGCCAAGGTTCCAAGACCTGCGGACTCCCGCCGATCCTGCACACCCACGCAAATTTCGCACGGGCCAGCAGTTTTGCAGACAGACTCCGTGCAGCCCAGCTTGTCTTCGCACAGGAGGCATTCATTCCCGCGGTCAAACAGCGGAGAATTTGCGATTCCACACGCTGTGCCGACCAGCTGTGGTACATCAATTACCTCCCCTGCACGCTCACCCTAAAGCTGCTCTGATGAAGCTTTAAAACACAAACAACAGTCTGGAGCCTTGATTGGATGGAAGGGAGGGAGTTTAACAAACTTTGGCTGTGAACAAATCAGAACTTAGACAACCTGCTAATCTCATAAAAAATAAAACTGTATTTTAATTGTGTTCTCTTTTCCAGGAAGTGTCTAAAGCTAGTAAATACAGCTAAGATTGGCGGGTTGCCAAAGTTTTGATTCGGTCCCAGCCTTTATGACCTTAATAAATGAGAGGAGAAAACTAAAACAGAAAAATGGACCTAAAACTAGACACCCCGGTGCGAAATGCGTTCCCTGAGCCAATTCGCCCCGCTTTAAATAAGACACATTTCATACCCTCAAAACAGAGATAATCCATTTCCAATCATTATCCTCTGGGTTAATGAGTGGGGATCTCAACAGCAGAACAGCCAGGGAAGCCATCCACATTAACGCAGGGGGGAAACAGATATGGAGTACAGAGTAGCTCCCTGCAACTTTCAATTATAACCACACATAAAACACAGTGCTGTATACCACCGTGTGGTAATCAAGAGTATAAAAGAGGTGTTGCTTCTAATCTGTTATCATATTCAGAACAGTTAAGCTGTAAGCAAAAGGGTCTAAATTGCATCATTGCCAAAATGAATCATCAATTAATTACGGCTTTTATGGTCCAGTAACTCAAATCATGTTTGTTTTAAAACAGTTTTCACAACTTAGCAACGGCGATAAACTTCCCTGACTATATAAAGATTTCTTGTAAACGGGCTTAATGATGAAAGCGCGGCGTCCTTTGATCTCAGAAAAGAAGACCACGCTGCAAAAAATTTTAATCTCATTTAAATAAATATAAAGCTGAGCTTCCGCCAACAAAACGTTTACATAGAATTCAAAACTATAATTAATTTGAAATTAAAGGCGTGTTTTACTCATCAGTGTTGAACATCTAGGAAAAACTTAAGAAAGCTATCCAACAAAAGCCTGAAATGCCATTGTATCACACAGCCGGGAGGCACACCCACAGTGTCCTGGGGACACGCCCATGGCTGGCATGATTGACAGCCAAGTTTAGGGCAACGCCCTCTAATGGGAACTCATTGCACACATGACTGTGGTTCCAGTAATGGCAACCACATTCAGGTGCCAACAATTAAAGAGCATTTAAAAGTGTTAGCACTGCTGGCTCAAGGAGAGTTTAGTTTTGTGGGAAAAGTTTGGTGGCTTTTTGGTTGGTTTGTTATGCTTTAAAAGTTTAGGTTTAGTAGTCTAGTCTAGTAGTATTAATTTAGATTTAACGTTTGACTGGTGGCTTTATTTTGTCAATTCATTTGAGTTTCTCCTGTTTTGGTTGAGTTGTTTTCTTCTTTTTGTATCAGTAAAAAATGCCCAATGAAAGGCATAACCACTGCCATACAGGCAGAAAGTATCGCCACCATTACTACCAAAAAAAAAAAAAAAGAAAAATTAATGGAATCCGATAAACCAGGCAACTCCTTTCAGTGACTCAGGGAATTCAAAAACTACAGTTTAAAATCTGTGAAAGGACTACATTTTTTAAAATTGTATTATTTAAATTTTATTTAGACAATCTTATTCTGCAATATTATGATTTTAAAATTTTTTTGAAAATGATAATGCAAATCTGTTAAAGAGCCGTAAATTGGATTCCATAAATTGAGTCCAAAAACGTATTTGAACTTGACAACATCAGTAATGAAGTTCTAAATCACAGCAACCACAAAAAGCAAAATACTTCATTAAAAATGTATGACTGAGTATTGAGAACAAAATGTGTCCCTGAGTTCTGGAATTTAATACCAATAGCTAATTTATATTAAAATTTATATATACCCCTATATCCTATAATCTGAAGAGGGTAGTTTGTAGTATATATGATGTAACTTTAATGGGCCTACAATATATAACACTGAGATTTTTTAGTATATACCAAAAACTTTAACCGAACATTCAAAACCTTAGCACATTTCCTCCATGAACACTTTAATTACTAAAATAGATTGACACTCCCCTCAGCACCCAACCCACCATTACACCGACTGGCGGAGGGCCTCTGGCTAATTGGCAAGTGAATCACACTAAATCTCCATATACACTTCATTATAATTCCATGAATATTAATATAAACATGCAGATATCAGTGACCACCGCACTCATCTATGTAATTATAAAAAATAAAAAAAACATGGCTCCCTAACCGACTGGCACCTGGTTACTGGGGGGAAATTAAGTAAATAATACGCACGCACGCACGCGCACACACACACACACACACACCACAACATAAAAAAGAGAAACAGCTCAGCATTTTCGTCTTTAGCAACCAAAACCAGCCGAGAACACTGGGCAAAACTAAAAGTTGGAGAACAGGTAGGCCAGCATATCCGGTCGACACCCCTGCTCGGGTTCTAGGACACAAGTACGTGCCCTCGCCTGACTGAACCGTAACAAGCTCAAAGCAAAGAAACCCTAACTGAACCCTATCAACTCAACATAATTGCAAATTCAAACCAAACTAAAAAAATAAAAGTGGCTTGTGCTGCTTCTTCCAGCCAATCCCGGCTCTAACCAGTGGACTTCTTGTTTTCCCAGCCACCGCTACTTTGGCCTAGATGTAAGTGTAATACGGAGTTTTGCTTTGGCAAGCCACAGGTTCATCACTGCTTTTTCCAGGGCAGGTTACCCAGCTTACAGTTCGGCTCTTCACCCATTAGAGCGGGTGATATTTTATATATATATAAAATGTATATATGTGTATATATATATATATATATATATATATATATATATATTATGTATGTATATGTATATGACCCCGTTCACTCTGTTACATGACAGTGAAGAATGGGGCCACATCATATTAATTGAATTACAAGAATTGGAACAAAACCCAAATAGACTTATTTAAATTATAATTTAGCTGAATTGCGCAACTAATACATATTGCCGAACTAAAGTAGGACTTTTTATTTAAATTTTCAATTAAATCAAAATCCTCAGGCTTACAAATTCCCATTTAGCAACCATGCTCCTATGAGAAAGATCCCCTGATAGAGATCCAGAGCACAGCGGAAGATAAAGAAAACAAAATGAATATGAAACAAAGAATTAAACGCTGCAATACTGGACCGACGAGTTGAAAACTCATAATAAAGTTTATTACTGTGTCCTAAACATATTGTGTTTCAAATAATTTAAGCAAAAAGTAAACCCTTATAAAATACAGGGTTGAAATACAGTCTCATATTTATTTTTCTTCTATTGTTGTAGAAGCCACCAAGCGTGTATGGTTGTGTAAATCACCATTTTAAAAAGTCATTGGTCAAAACACATAGTAAAGATTGAATTAAATCACTGTCATCTGGCCATAGACAATGGACATGATCTTAATTCAGTCAAAAACTGAAATGTTTTTGTTGGGTTTTTTTTCAACCAGCACGCTTTAGCACGTAGCCATTCAAACAAATTACATCCAATACGTTTTTTTTTCTGTCCTGGTCGTTTGTAAATAATTGTTAAAGCTGAGCGATTTATTTATTTATTTTTTTGCACTAATTAATCTTGGGTTAAAAGAGGACTAATCCTCGGGTTAAAATTTATTACAGATATCTGCAAAAAAACAGGGACAACCACCTCGGAGCTATTTAACACAGTCATAAGCTTTCAGACTAAGAGAGTAATTAATGATTCAGCTTAATCATTAAATGTCTGAGGATCCACATTTTCACCACAGGACTTTTACCACTTTCAGGTACTCCTTTTCGAGACAGTTTGGCATGAGACCTATGAACTCCCTGCTGAAATGTTTGGTTTTTATCTCAGAGGGGGTGACAATTAAATGAAGTGAGATGGCTTCAAAGTGTATGCAGGAGCATTAGACATCTGGAGGCATCACAACAGAAGCTTCCCAGAACACGGCCTCTTCATTAACTGCAGGTCAGCAACTGTGACTTTCTCTCACAAACTAGAAATCTTGCCCCAAAACACACACACACACACACACACACAGACACACATACTCATGCCCTGCTCAAGCACTACTTGATCATAGAAGACACAACGTAGGCCATTTCTCTCAGACGCTTTTCCATCAACAACCTGTGTTCCATTCTTCTGCATCTACCCTGTACCCCAGTTGAAAGTGTGTGTAAACTTGCAGTGAGCAGACTTGTAATGGCGGTGTTTCGAAAGGACTTTGTGAATTTAACAGTAGATTTCAGCCTCACTCCGATTCGTGACCTGTCCTATTAGCGATGCATCTTAGGCACGGGGCATTTTTCTGAGGCGGTGAGACTCAAACTTCAGTCTCCACCTAAAGATTCAGCACCCTCTGGCGAAGTCGGCACCCCTCTGTTCAGTTTATTTATTTATTTTTAGCTCAGAGTGCCGCTGTCATGGATGTGCACATTACAATATATCTGCCAAAAAGGCGACAGTTTGTGAACATCCCCAAGACGTTTTCTTGGCTCCCGGCTACAGTGCAGCTTCTGAGCCAGCTGTACGATATTAGAACCGGTAATGAAAAAAAGAAGAAAAAAAGACAAGAAAAAAACTCAATCCTGGTCCGTCCGCATTAAAAACCGAAACGTTCAGCAGTGACAATACCAGTCTGTCTGAGTTAGGAGAAATCTCTGCTCACGTCGCATCCGTTAGTCCCCTATGATGGCGAAACCATTACTTAACAACAGATGGTAGCAGATACTGACACTAATGAGTAACAAAGGTACCAGGGAAAATTGTTTGTGCTCCCTCTCTCTCTCCCAGCATTCACAACTGCTCGATTAGCATTTCTCCTGCATATTAAATTGATGCTGACAGCCAAATATTACTAGCAGGAATTTAACCCAACGTAGATTGGATTGCCTATTATCTGCTCTGCAGAAATTGTGCTATGAAAGGAAGAATAAATGTACAAGCTAGCTAGAAAAGGGTACCTGCACAGAGTCATTGTTCTCTTCTTCTGCACATGATTAGCATGGTGGGAGTATTAATGATGACTGAGAAGATAAGGCGCCAATGAACGGGCTTTCTCTTCAGAGGGCGTTCGTCCCGGAATCATCAAAGACTGTATGAGCGTGGCACGTGGCCGGAGACACACCCTCAAGCCCCGGGGACACGTCCAGGGCAGGCAAGAACCAAACAGCCAAGCTGGGGCTTAAAGAGATTCAACACTATACTGCAATTATTCTGTTTTGCAACAGGGATCAATCGGCGTATGACGTTCTACAATCGTCTTACATTTACAAACAATGTGTGTCTAATCTAAACGTTGATTTTATGTTTCGAACTGAACAAAATTTTAAAGATATTAGAGAGATTCACTGAGATTAACTCTTTGGAACTCTTTTACTTCACTTGTTTTTGTGGTCCTCTATTTCATTCAATTCCTTTAGCATTTAAACATTGTAAGATATAATATTCAAGCCATTCTAAGTCATTGTATTCCTCTGCGCGTGTTTGCTTGGTGCACTGTATGTATGCTCTTAGATGCTAATGTCTTTATATAAGGCTTAGGCCTACATGGGTTTCCTCTGCGCGTGTTTGCTTGGTGTACTGTATCCATGTTCTTAGATCCTAATGTCTTTATATAAGGCTTAGGCCTACATGGGTTTCCTCTAGGCATACATGGCATGCAAACATAACCTTATCTAAGGATCAAAATAGCAGGACAGTATTGTTATGACCCAATTATCCCCATCTCGAAAAGAGCCTAACCTAGAAAATGGTGATGTGGAAACCTAGAAAAAATAATAAGGGTGCGTCTGTGAAGCAACTCCCCCTCCCCTTTTCTTTAGCTTAGTGCCAACCGACAAGCGACGGAGGGCTTTTCCACAGTCCACTGCTATCTCTCTCTACCCGGATTCCGTTCCGGAGGCAATCAAGAATTCGCAAATCTCAGGTCACCCCCAAAAATACTCGGGTGCAGCTAACTTGTCCCAGAAGCCCTGAGCTTATTTTAAGTCACAAAAGCACTATGCTTATTTTAATTCAGATTTTTCTTTTTTCTCCCATTGTCTCTCCCACTGAGCAACCCTTCCTAGTGGGCCACCATTCTGGTGTTCTCTCTCTCTCTCTCTCTCTCGCTCTCTCTGTCTCGCTCTTCCTCTCCTCTCTTCTCCTAAAGGGCACGTACCAACCCGCTTTTGTAACAAATGAGAAATGTAGGGGGGTGGGACGGCCTCCTTCTGCATCAAGATGTGACGCAGCTTATTCTAACTCAACGAAACAAACAACATGTACTCAAAAACAAAACAAAACTCATAAGGTGACGGTGTTCGGTGTTCAGCTTCCCACACGTACACTTTCCCTAACAGTGTGCACATAAACAATTCCTGTTTCAAATCTAGCTACCCATAAAATCTTCTACCTAGAGTCATTACTCAAAAAATATACATTTAACAGTGGTGGAGAAATAATCACAACTACAACCAAATTTCAGAGCTTGGATGCATCCCATGTGATATTAAAGTAAAATTTAAAAAACAGTAACTTTAACAATAACTACTAGTTATCATAAATCATTGCCAGGTAGGTTTCTAACATTGTAAGTTTTTAATCAGGACATATTTTTGTAGTCATTGTTCACTTTTATTAAATATTTTAGATATTTTATTATCTCTTTGGAGTGTTAATGTGGAATGGCGAGCCGAGAATACGAATACAACGCATCTAATGTAACCACATGAGTGGTGTGTTCAACAACGAACATCTAATGTTGTTCATGTTGGCTGTCCTGGCCCTGGAGCACTCTCATGGACTGTAAGGTAATCTACCTGTGCACACAATTATTAATCATTTCTTAGAAGACACTTATTAATCCAAAATGACATACACAGCTTACCATTTCCACTTGTACAGCTGAATATTTACGGAAGCAATGTGGGGTTGATATAGGGGAATAGGAGGCAACCTTTTTCCCAATTTTAATTACATTTTTAACTTTGGACGACGGGGCTTTGGAGTCTTACTATCATTAGTACTTGTTAAACTTAGAAAGTCAGTCTTAATCCTAACAGAAAAATGAGCCATCTAAATCATCCTAACTGGATTTATGTGTGTGTCACTATCTATTGGAGGGCAACAAGAAAGGGTCATTTGTCTTGTCAAACTTGTCTTGTCTTGATATGCTTCTCTTTTGAGAAGTCAAAAATCTAAAGTTACTTGTCAATTCTGGCTAATAGCCATCAAGTTTCTGGAAAATCATCACTGACATCTGAGGGCTTCAAAATTATAGGGATGGATGGAGAGAGCATATTACTCCACCTTCTCCTTTAAAGCAAATGGGCTACTTCATTGGTCACCGGTGCTGTCCGTTAACTGTGTGTGGTTCTACACTATGGGGGTGTAATAAGGCCTGATCAGGCATGAGACAGGAAGGAAGTAAAAAGTAAAAACGTTTGATTTATGAAAGGCCTCTGAGCCCATAGGTTACAAAAAACTTTCACCTGAAAATGTTAGACGGAAGTAATACAATTTAAGAACAGACTCTTCTAGTTTAAAATCTACACGTACAGCAAAGAAGTGACTACAGTCACGTCTTGTTACAGTGGATCATTTTATTATGGTACTGTTATGATTTGAAGGGTCATGTTTGGTTTTTGGGTCACTACAGGACGCGTCAAGCCTGTTGCTCATTTAAATACATCCTATTTATTTTATTTATTTTTAGGCAGGCAGCGCTTTGACTGCCGACATTTCAGCATTATTGTGTGCAGTTTTACTGTCCCTTTTACACAACTTTTATCTTCAAGCCATTGTCGTTACTCAAACCACACTTAGCTGTGTCAGATCGTTGCAGGCTGCCAGCTACTTGTCAAAAGAACACTTTAGCATATGGACTCAAGTCAAGAATATTCGTTTAATACTGAAAGCATATAAAGATCTTTATAGTACATTAAATCCAGCATACCAAAGAAACATGGTGTGGACATGGTATTACAGACCCAGTGGAAAATTTTTAAAGGGGTCAACACGTAGCCTTTTTTACTTACCAGTGGTAATTAGGAAAAATGAGAAATCCCAGTTTTGTATGTGTCACCCCTTGTGTAATATTATCTTCCTCGACATTGATTGCTTTCTCTAACGGGAAAATCTAATTTGGCAGGGCTGTGGCAAATGCAAATTCTAACTGTTCTGTGCTGTGGTGCAAATTCAATACTATTTCAATTAGTCTGCATATTTGACATAATGATTTATGTTTTTTATATCTGCGTTCTATCTCCCAGTGGCTTAAAGTTTCTATGTCTTATGATAGCAAAGAATCGCACTTTTTGAGAAGCATAAAGTTGAAAACACATGTGATAACATTAGAGAAAAATATTAAGATAGTATGACTCATGGTTTTGTCACCCTCCCAGAGGTCTTTCAACAATATGTAATTTCTGTCTTTATGGGGAAAGTAAAACACATAGTTTCCATATTTATAAAATTGTTAAAATGTGTATTTTAGGATTGGGCTTAATAAACTTTTTACATTTTAAAGTAAGTTTAAATTGTTTTGGAAATATTCCTTTTGTTGACTATTTTAAAGAGGAGATCTGAATATATCCAACAAAGAATGATGAGATAGCTATCTACACAAAAAATAATAATAATAATTGAATACCAACATGATTTTAAAAAATAATAATAAATAAATAAATAAATAAATAACTATATGGTTTTCAAAGACATGAGAAATAAAAATAATTTGTAACATGGCTGGGACCAAACCAAAACTTAGGCTACCCCCTAATCACACCATGCGAACCTATGTTTTTATTTTATTTATTTACTTATTTATTTTTTAATGATTAGAAGAAATAAAATTCTTAAAAACAAAACCATGGTACCCATGGTACATGGTTTATGTTTAATGTTTAGTTTCAGTCACCCTACATAGATTATATTAGACGGTTATGTTAATTTACTCTATACCAATTGACAGGTCTAATTAACTGGATGCAGTTTAACAGTTCTGTAGCCCCAGGCAATGAAGTACCACTCATAGTATGGGCACACATAATGTTCAGATCAATCTAATAAGCTGTTCGTTTGTGTCAGCAGATTGGATAAAGTCTGGAAAAATGGATACAACGTGTGATCCGTTACAGTTTGTACTTTGTTTGAACAAAGAGAAAAACAAATGTTTATTGTGCACTTAACATTATTGTTAAGTTTCAAACAGTTTCCTGTCTCTGGAAAAGTGCCATCTGAATTGCCCTGCTGACAACAACGTTAGCTCACGTGGACGTGGACGGGGACTAAGCACGACAAAGTGCTGGGCGAGACAACAGAGGCTGTGTTCTCCGCCATCAGCGATTCGAGCCTGCTCCGACAACAGCGATAAGAGTGACAGCCACTCCTCTCTGAAAACGGGGCCACCGACCGCATGGTGCAGCCTTCAGGGATGTGTGACGAGTAGTCACGGGCGCCGACCCGTCAACACCTCTGCGGTGATTAATGAACGCACACTGTGTGATTACCCAGCTGAGACTGTATGTGCAAATATGTCAAAAGTGTATCTCCTTGCAATTGTTATTGCTCTTCTTGTCATGGGATGATGATTCTAACAACCAGTCAAAATCTGAGATGTGACTTGCTGCTGATTAACTCAGATCCAAATGGAAATAGCACGACATACTCTTCTTAAGCTATTCCAAATGAAGAATTAACATTTTGGTGGCAAACTGAATTTCCCATCCTTAAAATATATGTATGCACCCATGGACAGAAAAAATGACAGTATATATTAATAAGCCATTAATAAGCATACTGAATAAACACTATCCCCCCTCCTGGAGATCAACATCACAAGCTTATTCGGGTCATGCCAGGCAGCAGCTGCACTCGAAACATATGGTGGTGTTTCATGTGGAATGAAAGTATAAGGGATGATTAGAGGCATGAAAAGGAATCATCTGGGTTAGCGTTAGCATTAGCATCTGCTTTTGGCTTTCCTCAGCTCCAATGCTGTACAGTCAACAACACGGATGCAAAATATAAAATAAAGAAAGTCCAGAGAAGAAAGCTGACTTTGACGTATTTTGTCCTGCCGATCCAGATACAGACGGTCAACAAATTATAGTAAAAACCTACAGCGAGAGGGTCCGGAGTCTGTGGACCGTGACATTTTCCTGGCATGGTTTGGGTCCACTTGTCTTCTTTGAGGGTCACTGCAAAGTTATTCTGAGTGATCAGTTTTATCCCATGGTGAAACATTTTTTGATGAGTGTGAAAATTATTCGAATCATATGGAATGGCTTCACCAGATCTGAACCCAATTGAACGCCTATGGGAGAGTTTGGACAGTGCTCTGCAAATGTGGGAATATCTTTTGGATACGGTGTTCCCTCCAGTAGAGTTCCAGAGACTTACATAACCTATTTCAAGGTGCATTGAAGCTGTCCCGGCAGCTCGTGTTGGCCCAGCACCTTAATGAGACTCTTCCTGTTGGTTTTCCCTTTAATTCGTCACCCGCCTGTACCGTTAAATTGACAGGTCAGTAAATACCTCCACTGTTGCGTCCTTCATTTTTAAATATGAGTGACAGCCTTAACTTTGTTCACATAGTCCTTATTTTGCTCCTGCCTGTCTCCCAAACCTGTAGGACACTTATTGCAATGAATGGATTAATTAGTGTACTTTCCCTAGCCTCAATAAATCAATGGATGTAGTTGCTGTCATAAAAAATGGCATTCAACATTTAGCATAATGTCAGAACTGCTCTGTTTATCAGCTTTGTTTTATATTATTGTTTCAGCACTATAATTCCATAATTTTTACTTGGTTGATAACCTTATACTGTGCATAGCCTATCAAAGTGTTTATAGATGGTATGGTTTAGAACCCCCGGTGTAAAATATTCATTATGTAATTCACTCCCGGGAGTCCGTAAGTTCTAATCTACTGCATTTGGAAAGGTTGCTAATGTGCAGAGTTAATTTGTTATGTTTTATTTATATATAATATGTATTA
>JAOYSI010073742.1:0-19488 GCA_025775065.1 Hiodon alosoides | reverse complement strand
GTTTTTAAATAAAAAAAAAAAAAAATATATATATATATATATATATATATATATATAGTTGAATTTGATATATATGTATATATCTAAAGATATATGTGTATATACATCATCTATATCTGTAAACAGTGAAGGAAACCAAAAAACAAGGAAACAAAAAAAACATCTTTTGTTTAAGTTTGTGCGGGCGATGCAGAAAGCTGAGGTCCAAGCAGAGAAGGCTCAGAGTGTCAGAGAGTGAACCAGCAGGGAACCCAGTGTGGATAATATGATGTGATGTGATGTGCGGTGATTTCAATGCCGAAGATGGCTGGATCGGAGTGAGGCGAGGTTAGACGAGGGGAAGACCCTGGTTCACATTCTCCACATGCTGGTGATGGCTGGAAACCATTGCGTTTCAAATTGAGACTGAAAAGGATAATTGTATTAAAGGCATAACACAGAATTCTGCCACATAAATTCTAACAAAACAAGAACAATTAGGTTTAGAATAAAAGCACTATGGCCGTGGAAATGGGAATAAAGTTTGTAACGTACAGATTTAAAATAATGGAAAAGATGTTCAGATCAGTAATAATTCATTAATGAGATGATTTACAGAAAGCAGACAAATGATCTGAAAATGTTTTGATTTCTTTCTTTTTTTCTCGTCTGAATGAGCAGATTGCCTGTGAGAGTGAGAGTGTGGTTAAAACGTGGCTGCTATTTAAGGCACGAAACCTGACCAAAAGTCCTAATAAGCATGAGAACCTACACAATTTCTTTATGGAACACCGACGATCTATGTATTGGGAGACGGTGGAGCTGTCTGGGCTGCCAATAACACCAAGAACCTGAAATACTGAAATACTTGGGGAGATTAAGATGAGAGATCGGTAAAGAATTAGACAGACATGACATGGTACGTGTTGCAGAAATAAATGATATATGGTGTATTTTTTAAATATATATATTATTGAACTCTAATTAATGTCTTATTATTAATGTATATTATTAAAATGCATGTATGACCTACAATGTAATTTTAAACATATATTTATATGCAAGACTTTACATCAAACTAATGTTCAAGGAATTTAAGGAGTAAACAATTTTGCGATTTTGATGGCTGATGTGGTCTATTTCCTCCTGGGGAATGTCATATTTATCAGTTTGATATGCCTTGTGGAATTGTGGGAGACATATTGAAATTGTAAACACTTTGAAATTGTTCTGGAAAAAAAAACATCTTCTAAGCAACATGCAATAATAATATCAGTATAGTTCTGGTTTGCTGTATATTCCAAACCAAGCAGGACATTTGCTTTTAGTTGTCGTTGTTGCTTTTACCTTCAGTTTAATGACACAAAGAGGAGCTTTTGAAATTGCAAGCCGTCTCACTCAGAAATCAAAGCAGTGGTACCTGTACATCATCTCACAGGACATTTCAAGGGGGGTTGGGAAGGGGATTGCAGGGGTGATAGGGCGTACAATCCAGCAGACTCAGTCAAGAATATACAGTCCAGCGTGCACAGTCCAGCAGACACATCTCCAGCAGACCGTCCAGCCTGCACAGTCCAGCAGACACAGTCCAACAGACCGTCCAGCCTGCACAGTCCAGCAGACACAGTCCAGCAGAACGTCCAGCAGACCGACCAGCCTGCACAGTCCAGCAGACACAGTCCAGCAGACCGTCCAGCAGACCGTCCAGCCTGCACAGTCCAGCAGACCGTCCAGCAGACCGTCCAGCCTGCACAGTCCAGCAGACACAGCCTAACAGACCGTCCAGTCTGCACAGTCCAGCAGACATAGTCAAGAATATACAGGCCAGCAGACCATCCAGCCTGCACAGTTCAGCATACACAGTCCAACAGACCATCCAGCCTGCATAGTCCAGCAGACACAGTCCAACAGACCGTCCAGCCTGCATAGTCCAGCAGACACAGTCCAACAGACCGTCCAGCTTGCACAATCCAGCAGACACAGTCCAACAGACCATCCAGCCTGCATAGTCCAGCAGACACAGTCCAACAGACCGTCCAGCCTGCATAGTCCAGCATACACAGTCTAACAGACCGTCCAGCTTGCACAGTCCAGCAGACATAGTCAAGAATATACAGTCCAGCAGACCATCCAGCCTGCACAGTTCAGCATACACAGTCAAGCAGATACAGCCAAGAAGACAAACACAGCCACTTGGCCTTCAGCAGCATGTTGGCGCTGAACTTTGGATGCTGTGTATTTAGCAATAAAGGGGGAGCTCCTGATGTTCAGGAAACTCCAAGCAAAAACCAAGAAACCAAACGGAGGGAGAGAGAGAGGAACTTCACCGCTGTCAGTTACAGAGGAAGCCAATCCATATTTTGCATACTATTGATTTTTATGGTGATCACCCGTGTGCCGATGATGAGGGAGGCTTTCCCTTGCTTCTGGGTCTTGCTTAATACTAAAGGTAGGAAATGGGAACAGATGGCAATAATGTATGCTGTTTATTGTATGCTGAAATTGCTGTGCTGAGCTTTGAAAAGAAAAAAAGAAAAAGGAAGAATCACAGCACCCCTAGAGGGCTCGAATAAATACTACACCAAAAGAAGTGTATATATATATTTTTTTTTTTAATTGCAAAAGCATGTCAACAGAAAAAAATATCAAATATGATGAATAAACAACTGACTGAAGAAAAATCAACATCTTTGCTGTCTCATCCTTTTTTAATTTGTGGAAGGTTGATGAGAAATGGGTGATGGTTTGCCAGTAAACATAAATGGCTCAAATGGTGGGTACAAATTGTGGGAGAAATATAAGCCTTCGGCCTAAACTTGAGGATGACATAAGGAATTAATACTGACACTGATGTTGTAGAGCTGATAGCAACCAGAACCTTCGGTCCTGTCTTTTTTGTATTGGGTGCAACACATGAAGAGAAACTACCCAGCTAAACAAACAACACTGCAGCAAGATCACGTTAACGTCAGGAGCATTTGTGAGTCCCTGGTTACATGAGCAAATGCTGAACACATATCATACTTCTTCTTAAACAAGAGTAGCACACAGGCATTTGTCCATCTAGTTAATGGAGAGTGCAGGTCTTCACAGAGAAACATCCAGTTTAATCTGTCTATTATCTAATCTCCTGATGTGCCGCCTTGCACTGCACTCCAGGCCCCTCACCTGCGGTAATGCACCAAGCCCCTCAAGCCCTCCCCGAGCTGCCAACAGGCGCAGAGATGGGGCGCGAAGAGAGTGTAAATACTACGTGAGACGAGACAGCCCAGACAGCGAGATGACACCGCCGGATAAACTTAACTTTCAGATAATACAGGAAATAAAGAGCTCCATGCGAGTTGGGAGGGGAAGTGCAACCCAGGAGAGAGGAAAGAGACAATCTGTAAAGGCCAAGGGAGAGAGCTCAACACTGATGTTGTCTTTCCAAAAACACATCCGAAAGCCGCCATACAGTGACAACTGGCATTCCATTCCATTATTACATGTGTTAGTGGTAATTCTGAATGGTCTCGTACTAATCTTGCTAAAATAATATTGCGAGGCATAAAACCTGAAGAAGACACAGATGAAGCTGTGCAAAAGGGCTGAAAATCCATTAAGGATTTTGGGAAGACACAAGACCTAATCTGATTACCCATTTGTTTAGCCAAACTATGCAAAACCTCTTGAATAACTTCAGAGCAACGACAAAGTATTTGTGTTTGGTATGAGTTTGAAGAGAGCAAAAAATAAAAACCACTTAATCACACAGTTGATTAAAGCAATGTAGTTTTGTTGAAATACTTATGAATCAAAATTAGTAAAAATCCCCCATGTTTCTGTTGTTTCCACTGCAAAAACACCTCTAGATTAGACGTCCTCACTCAGGACAGACATTCAAAGGCCTGCATTACATGCACCACCAGTAATGTTGGGTATATGTTGAGATGCGCGTGCCTGTGCGCGTGCCTGTGCAAAAAAAATATTTTGAGTAGAAATATTTGTCCCACTTATCTTAATTGACTATTTTATATTCCAGTAGTCACTAGTATCTAAACTTGCTTTTGAAATTATAATTACAGTGTTTTGTCTAATTACCCAGAATGGTGGACACAAGTTGACCTGAACTCATACACTGACATTTATATATGCAAACGGGCGACGACAATAAAGGAAATTAATATGAAAAACACCCCATAATACGACATGCCACAAAAAAACATTAGAGTGTCACATTAAACGGCTTAAACCCAAGCAATGAATGGAAAGGAGAAAAAAAAATAAATAAAAAAAAACAAACAAAAAAAACATAAGAACCAAGCAGATTCTTTCTACAAGAAGAATTGCTTATGTCGGAGTTGCTCAGTGAGTGATTCAGGGCGAGAGTGAGGTGGGAGCAGCTTCGAACAGCGTAGCATATCGCTCGAGCGCAGGGCACGCGCTGCAGAAGTCAGAGGACCAGCCACAGGAAAATAACTGTGTTGCCGCCGTTTATTTTAGTTCCATGTAACGACGGTAGTCGACAAGAAAAGGGAGTTTAAAGAAGGAGGCACATCGATAGACAAACATAAGCGAGGAAGCGCATAAAAAAACAAAAAAAAACCCGCTAAACTGGTGTTGAGGTCGGAATCGAAGGATGTACTACACGCGTCGGCTCATCAGTTAAGCGATACAGTGAACCTCTCTGGATACAGTACAAGCTCCTTTGCCATACCGTTTTCCCACCGGGTTTAGAGGCAAACGGGGCTTTGCGCTCATTTGATCATCTCCGAGCTTTCAACACGAAACTGGGGCAGTAAGAACGAAAAGCGTTGCGTTCCGTTGCATATACAGTGAGTACCAAGAGTTCTTATTGAATGTTGTGTTATTTATTGGCTCATTTACCTATACGGTTTTAACAGGTTAAGTGACCATACAAAATGAGGTTATCGTTATGTTTCGTTATATTAGGAACACACGCACTGCAATTTATTGACGAATCGCTGTACTTCTTCGGCGATTAGTTCTTGTTTAACAGGTTGTTTGAAACTAGTTGTTCACCAGATATTTTTGATTGTTGACGTAGTTGTTGTTAAACATTGTTTTACGGTAGTGCACTTTTTTCAATGCTTTTAAATGTTAAAAGAAACATTCACAGTTTACTTTTAAACTGCAACAAAAACGCCGTGGATATAAAGCGGAGTACAAACAATTTATTATTATTATAATTATGTGACTTATCTGATCATACATTTTGCGATTGCTTTGGTGCATATTCTACTTAAAAGATGTTGCATTAAATTTGTCTAACTGTCACTGGAAGTGACTGACCGAAGGAGTTATATTTTTGTTTGCAAAAGCAATGTTAACAAATGATGTGGATAGTTGCCTAAACGACAGAACCTTGCCAACATTGAAATTGTACATTTGAAGTGCAAAAATGTAGTTGCCCAAAATATAGTTTTGTTACTTTTTGACCTAATTACATGGATGCGTTATTTAAATTTGAGCTGCAGTCTCCAAGATGTTTAAGTCGTTAGCCTATATTTTTATTGTTGTGTTACAGTTTTTTCCATAGAGAATCTATGAAGTAAAGTTCTGTGTTCTAACGTGTAAGATCTCTTAGTTTTTAAAACGGGCTTTTCAACAACTGTACAATTTACAGTAAAATAATATAAAACGAACGGTATGACGCTTAGTATAGGCATGTGCTATCTGGCCTGCTTAATAATATAGTTACACTAGTTCATGTTAATTTATCAGGATCTGATATCACATTACGCAGCAGGGCATGATTAGATTTGTTTGTCTGTGCAAAATATTATGGGTTTGATCTTATTTCCTTTAAAATAAACAAATGGACGTAATTCATCTGAACTGATATTAAACAGAACAATGAAATCACTGGAAAGTATGTAGTACTTTTGTGCTGTGTCATTTGCGTTACCTGAGATTCGATAATGGAGTGTTTTGTTTTGATTAATTTGAACTCATCGGGTCACTTAAAATATAGGTTTAATGAATGTTCAAGAAACTTCCCCGACCCATTCGCTTTCACCTAACCATTGGCACCTGCCATGTACCCACTTAGCTGATATGAAACAAAATTACATTTGTGTAGATTATACACTGTGTTTTTTTGGCGCAAATTTGAGAGCACTGCACTCTGTCTGGGATACAGACCTTAACACTATTTGGTTGTCTCTTGTAAATGTGAATTTACATATTTCCCCACTTCCCCTGTGTATGTGTTTGTGTATGTGTGTGTGTATTATTATATAATATAATATAATATATATTATATTAGCACATACCGCACTTAAATCCTTAAATAGGCTTGCACTGTTAAACTTACTTTGCAGCACAGTCAAGTGTTCCTGTCCGGAGTTTCTCTATTGCCTGACCCAGCAGTGCGTGACTTTGAGCACCCTGCCCACTAGAGCGAGCCCTCTGCTGCTGCTGTGGTGGTGCTGGGGGCCTTCCATTGAACAGCACTTTGCCATGCTCCCGTCAGTCAGCTCAGGCTAAGAGCGGATCAGAGGAGACAGTCAGATTTCCTTCGTTACCCGCCAAGGGTGGTTGCAGGCGGGCGCCACCTTCCCCCAACGATCAAGGGGGCCGTCTGTCTTTCTCGCCGATAAGGGTGGGCAGCTCATTGCTCGAGCGCGCTGTGGAGACGGTCCTGGAGCCCGTGGTAGATACCACTGCTGCACCTTGTGTGATTGTGATAAGCTTCGGGCTGCTGTCTATGACATGGTATAGTAGTTACTAAGCAACACCTCAAGCACTGCGCAACAGGGGCAGACATAAGTTCAACTGAGCCCAGGGATCATAAATACAGACATTGTTTTGCAGCCCTCCGAAATAATAATAATAATAATAATAATAAAAAAAAATTTTAAAGTTAAATGAGATTCATCCCTCCCGCCTTGTCTCCTTTGACCCAATTCTCAGTGGCGTGATATGTGTCACATTTTTTGTTTGTAAGGATCTGTTTGATTAGATACTTGCCCTGCACATGATGTCACTCTTCAGTCAAGCATCAAAGTGTCCTATTGGCACATACTGATGGAAGCTTGGTGTGCCTTGTCACAATGTGGAATTATCCGCTAAAATAAATAAATAAATAAATATATATATAAAATAAAGTATGTGAAATTTTCTCGGTGTGTCAAAATAGTGGCACTGCTTTAGTTTATTTGCCCAGAAAGCATAACTGCTGCTCTGTGTCTCTTTGAAGAGTGCCTGGTATCTCTGAATACAGTTTACATTCATCCCGGCATTTGGAAAGATATCAAAAAATTTTCATATTGTATTTTTAAAGTTATTTAAAATGACAGGAAAACCCCCAAAATAAGTCAAATTGGCCTAAAAATCAATTCCAGGGTTTTTACATTTATGTTGTATGCTGAACTTTTTAATACAGATTTATGATATGATGTGCATATTAACTCTGTTGTAACTTATGCACCTGAAATGTGGGGATAGTCATGATCTAGCTATAGACTATAGAAAGTATTGAGCATGCTCTGTTGACCCCTGCCTACCCCCTAAACGCTGCTCCGCTGTAGTCTAATAGAGTACGTTGAGCTCTGTTTGATTCCGAATACCACAAAGACGGAGGTCGGACGTAGCTTTTGGCAGCAGTTAAATGAAAGTGCCCCGCACCTGCAGGGGACGGCGTGGAGGGGACAGGACGCACTTTGATGTAAATTACCCCACCTTCAAACCGCCGCTATATCTGCCTGCATCAAATTTTGGAAGATGGACACAATGAAGGGGAGGGGGCGGGCTGTGGGTTTAGATCTGAGAGGATTCATCTTAATTTCATCAGGGTTCCGCCATAACTTGTTTCAGAGGGTATTCTCCAAAGCACTCCCCATAGGCTACCCTAGGCTAAAAAACAATTAGGATAATATTATTATTAATAATTATTTATTTATTATTAATTATTAATAATAGTAATAAATACAATTTAAGTTAATTTTTTTTTTTCAGTGATCAGAAAATGGTTAAGATGTGACGGGTAATGTATGGGTTGTCGTTTGTTTCTTTAATATATTTTGAGACAATAAAACGGTGGCTACAGAGAATGTGATGGCCTGCAATGGTGTTCATTACTGACCTCAGCGTCTCTGTGCATTTTAAAGTAGACAAAGAATAATTTGATAATTTTTTTGTATTTGTAAAAATGTTTGACCCGTTGCATTACATTTTATTGTAGAATAAATGTATTCTAATTTGTACTGGTGTGTATATATAATGTTTGTTTTACATAAATTCCTTAGACATTTTAGCTAATTGCATTTTCACAGTCTTTTTCTTTGCTTTAGATGTAGCTGCCACTGGCCAGCCGGCAGTACTCTACAGTACTTACTAAATGCCCATTGGCTCTATAAAACGCACACTGGATTTGTGTAATGTTCCACGCATAAATAATTTGGTGGTGGGTGCATGGGGGGTGCCGCAACAGAGAATTGGCTGTTTAGCATTAGCGTCTAAATCTCTCTCTCTCTCACACACACACACACACACACACACACACACACACTGGAATTAGCTTCTATATCATGCATACATTTGCTCAGACACGCACACATACTCAAAAACAATGGTAAGCGGTATGGAAATGTTCAATTTGTGGAATATAAAGTACAAACGGAAACTGACTCAAATATACAGATCTGTGTTCCAATATCAAATAGGAATTGTTTAAATCTAACATTGACATTAACTTGACTTGTCAACCATGGAAAGGGATTTGCTTGGAAAGTTATCCTTGTGTGCATTTGTTTAATGATGCGGAAAATGGTACATTTTGTAATTTTTTTTCCACCTCTGACCTTACAAGGTGCAAGTTTTAAGTTAAATAGATATCTGTGTAAATGTGGACGCAAGACACCAGCTATACTTGGTTTAACCCAAAGGATGCCTGTTTATGTATATATGTATAATCATGATACCAGCTAAAAAGCAATTTGCAGACAGAAAGTCTTTTAAATTATGATATCCAGAAGAAAAAATAAAAATCTCCCTTAATGTAAGGGTTATTGACATGGGCCAGCAGCCTTTGGATTTGATTTAATTGGAAGTGACAAATATGGCCCAAAGTGGCCCTGAGGAAACCTGAATAAAAACTGGAACATTCTAGAACAGTGGGGGGGGGGGGGGGTGTAAAAGCATCTCGCAGATATGATAATAGGACCTCAGGGAATTCCACCAAGAGATTCCCATTTACTAAAATGAGAAATGGCTGAAATTTCCCCTGAGAATAACTTTACTTCCTCCAGAGAACTGCTGCATTCTCCCAGAAAAAAACACACAGAACAAGTGGGTGACATGTTGGGTGTGCTTGGAGCAAAACCACGGCAAAATAGAAACAGTACAGCAGTCTGAATTCGATGCACACCGGTCAATTTTTGCATGGTTCTAAGAGCTTACCGCGCATGTCATTCTTCATTTCAATAAGCATTGGAAACACACCCAAATAAATAAAACTGAGCAAAATTAGCATTGCCTAAATGTCATGTAAAGTAATAATCAGTATTGAAGCCTGCATGTGCACATGTATGTGTAAACTCACAGTATGTGCTATTAATGTGGTCTTGTGTGTATTCAGCTGCACTGCCCACAGCTTTTTATGTTTAGTCCTTGTGACTAGTTCCACTCTTTGAAAGACCGTGCACAGTTTTTCAAGGAAGAAACCAAGAATCCACCCAAATAAAAATCCCGGCCTGCTGCACAAAGCGTTTCTCATTGTAGATATGGTATACTGGCTAGCTGTCAGCCACTGCAGCTGCCTTATGCATTAAATCCCAGGGAAAAATGGTCTGCAGTTGTGTTTATTTATTTATTATATTAGTATGCATTTTATACAGCGCACCATTGAGGTGTGTCAAGTATATTTTCTGTTTCAAAATGTGAACTCCCACTAACACTTTTTAAAACAGTTGTCTGAAAGCCTTCCTTAGAACTTGTTGGTCATGGATAAATCATTTGCGTTTGCTTGTGATCTCTGAGCAAATCTTCTCAAGTGTATGTTTGGACCAAATAGGCTTGAAAAGGCAGCCCAAGTCTTAGTGGTAGACCCTGGTGAAGGGGTGAAAGCCTTTGTCTGGCTGAGTGTTTGTACTGTGGCTGCTGTAAACAGATTTCTGTACTGAAGTAAGTAAATGGGTATCAACTGAAGAAAAGAAAAGAAACTGGTAAAACTTTGGTTGTTGCAGTCACTGTCATTCTGATTTTTATAATCTTCCCCCGCTTTAGAAAAGTCGCTGGCAGATGATAAGAACGGAGAAGAAAGAAATGGGTTATTTTTTTTTCTTTAATTAACTGGGTTTATAAGGGTTTGTTTTGTGTGTCGGATGAAAGGATTCACAATAAAAAGACTTACATTGACAAATAAGTCTGCTAACTTACACTTGCACATTCTTTGAGTAAATATCTCTGTTGAAATCAGCTTTGCTTCTACTACAAAATCCAGTATGTTCACTATGACTGAATCTTTTGCCAAAAAAAAAAAAAAAAAAATCCACAAAATAATTTTGTTTTAATTTACCCATTGGTAAAAAATTCAGTACTACATGCTAAATTTTAAAAAACGCCTTTTCACTTCACGTTATATTTGATTAAAAAGATTGTAAACTTAGCATTCGTGTTTACAGTAAATTGGCTCATAAGTCTTTTCAAATCTAAAGGTCTTTTTCTAAAGATTACCTCAGATGCAAGGACGAGGAGACACTTGCATTTGTGGATTTACTGATATTATTGGGTGATTAATTATAAATGCGTTCACTCCATGGTTTTGTAGTGTGCCTTTCCAGCAGAACCTTTGTGTCCTGCATTTAAAATTTGGTATTGAGAATTAGACGTTTACTGACTTGTCAAGTCCTGCATGAATCATGCTTCAAAACAAATCACAATCTCACATTAACCGAGGATAACTCATGTTAATGCTGTCCGTTGTTTTCTAGTTAAAGAAGCACTCCAGTCATTTAATGTGTTGCATAATGCCAGAAATGACACCCGTGATCCCAAACATATATCCCAAATATATTTAATAGTATGCGTTGTCATGTTAATGCCAAATGTGAACTTGAAAGTTATCTTGACTTTTCCTTGGACCAATGGGTCCCATGGACCGTGTATACGTGTGTGTGTGTGTGTGTGTGTGTGTGAGAGAGGTGTCTGTGTGTGTGTGTGTGAGAGAGGTGTCTGTGTGTGTGTGTGTGTGTGTGTGTGTGTGTGTGTGTATATATATATTTAAACTATTTCCCACCAACACTGTTTTTCATCTACACCATGTCCCATCAACACCATGTATACCCTTTCCCAGAAACACAATTCATCAAATACACTGCACCATTCCTCATCCACACCATTCTCCGTCTACACCCTTTTCCAAATACACAATTCTTTGTAAATATTACACCATTCCTCTTTGACACCATACCTCATCTACACCTTTCCTCATCGGGCCCATTCACTATCGATGGCAGGAGCACCAGACGGATCTGCTTAGGTTGTAAATGAAGTGATTTTGTTCTAAGTGCACATTACACTTGTCCTTTTGTTTATATGCAACCTTTTGTATTGTTTGCAGGGCTTATGATTTCATCTTTTGTAATGTGCAATAGAAAAATGGGATGTAATTTTTTTTCCCTGCAAGAATATCCCTTTTTTATCCCTGTGTACTTATGCACTTTGTTTGGTGAATTCATTTATTTAAAACTAGTTTAGTTTGCATTTGAGACAGCTCTCATTAGCCATTACTGAAAATGGTCTGTGGTTGTCAATGTGCCTTTTCTTGCAAAGATAACAACAACAAAAAGAAAATATATCGTATATAAATAAATATATATATTAGGTAATGAGAGAGCGCCACATTGCGTTTATAGACTGAGAAAGACCTAAGAGGCTATTAAAATCATATTAAGGCACTCAATTGTGCTGTGCTATTAAATCCTGTGTTCAACAGATCTTTGTAGAAATGCCCCCTTTTAGGTTAATAAACTTGGCTCGGTAAAAATAAATAGCAAGTGACTGGTAAAGCAAATGCAATGGAGATAATTACAGGTGGTTAGATGCATATACATCTTTGTTGTCATTTATGAAGATATAGCATGAAGAAAAATGCAGTCTGAGTCATTTTGAAGGCTCATAAAGACAAAAAGTTATATTTAGGAGAGAGACTAAATATACTGCTTCACAGATTACTGACTGAATACCGATTACAGGTACTTACTGTACTTGTGGCGAGAAGAACCCTCTTACCTGCCAAAAATTATGTTTGATTACTATTCGCATGAGAGCCATGGCTCGGATCCACAGAAAAGCTCAAGCGTTTGCCGATCTCAGAGCTGTGCACGACTGCTTGCATCGCGCAATCTTTGAAATTTTGATTGTTTGATTTATTCAGCAGAGTCATAAATGGAGTGGCCTTCATGGTGTAATACGTTTGGCAAACAAACCTGCAGCATCACCAGCAGCAAAACAGAAAACAGCATTTAAAACTGTGTCCACCTTTAAAAATGCTAACGTTTGCACTTGGAATGAATCCACGTGGCTTTGCTCCATTTCACCCCCCGATGCTGCAGTCTGGCAACCCATGACTCTTAAAGCATTCTTGCTTGCTCGGTTAACCAGGAAGTCCCACGCTTAGCAAAAAAGGCACCTCTGTTGTCAGGCTAATCTGTAGTTGTTTGCAGAGTGCTCAGTTAAGCATGGTTTGGAACAATAGCAGAGTGGGTTCTCCCTCCCTCCCCTGTAGTAGTTTATGTTTTCAGTTGTGGGGCTTTTAATTCATTTAATCAGGTTCATTGAGAGCCACATTTGAAAATGGTGATAATTATATCAAAGGAAATGAGATGAGAGTATGGTATCTTGCCTAATAAATAATATTCTGTACCTATTATTTAAAAATTGTCTGTTTAATGTCAATGATGTTTTTGTTTTTTATCAATCTTTCTATTTATACAAAACATTTTTTTTTTTTTTTAAGTTTTTTTTTTAATAGTGTTTTTAAAATAAGATGCTTTCCTTACTTAACACCAGGGTCCTGGGTTCGACTCCGGCTTGGATTCAAAAACTAAATTGGGTGGATGGACTTTCCATTCTGTGTAGTATCGCCAATCTGTTGGCAGTCATAGCCTATTGCCAGGCTCCTCATATCAAGGCTTCCAGGTATAGCAATTGAAATTTGAGAAAGAACCGAGCCTCTACATTTATATGATAAAAAAACGGTATTCTTGAAATGCAAAAAAGGGCACTATATCAATGACATCACAAAGCAGACAATAAAACTGAATGGTTATAACAGTCAATTAGAGATAGGAAGCTTTCTAGCTTGTCATGGCGCAGTCTGATTTACATTCACTTTACATAACCGTATTTAACAGCTTTTTTGAGTAGAAGAAATAGGACACTTAAAAACTTTAAATACACTGCAGTCTGCTTATGAAGATCCGTTGATAATAAAAAAAAAAAAATTATGGATTCATGTAATTAAACAAACGGTTACGCTTTAGAAAAGCAGTAAATGCGTAAAAATGAGCCCACGACTATTACGAAATACAGAGCCGTGAGAACCACAGTTTTAATCCAAGCGCAGTTTAAACTAGAGATGCCGGGCGTTTTATATCGCCTTCTTTTTCCATGCCGAATTCTCTCTCTTTGAGAAGTCCTCAGCGTTTTCATTTCCGACTTTGGCATCTCTTTGATTTGCTCTCCTTAGAATCTCAGTAAGACTGCGCATTTTCGTCCATTTAAAATGACAAACTATGCGTCTGCTCAACTATGCCAATGGTCCAATGTAAATTTGAGGGGAGAATGATATCATGGAATTCATACCATTAAAGTATTCTGTCTATGATTTTCTTGATTTTGTAAATTCAGTCATTGCTGCCATTTACAAAGTTATGCAAATTCCTTTTCCTGTCAACCTTGGACATACAAATAATCACAACAACAGCGTGATCCTCCACGAGGGAAAACTATGTTGAGTGCCTTTAAATACCCCTGGAAATCATAAATCAGTACCAGTGGTGCACAAACGTTTCTGTTTGGCCATGCGGTCTGGAGATGAAGGCTGGAGGCTGAACAGAGACTCTGGAGCAGAGTTCAGTTGGGTTGAAAGACAGAAGAACCTGCCTGGATACAAGGGCTATTGGTAAGGAATAAAGTGTGTTCCACCATTGCACTAAATCCAGGATCAATCCAGTAGGGCGCTATTACTATCCACCAACATTCCCATTCTGGCCTATCACAGGATTTTCACAGGCCTTCTAAACAGAGTGATGCTCGAGGCTCTGGTCAGTGGCATTGATTGCATAAAGGGGAATCCTGATGTTATCCTACTCTAATCGTCCTTTTATAAATCCGGTCCGGTTCGAATTGATTACTTTCTCCCTCTATAGGTTACTTATTTCTGCGTGCTAGAAGTTTTCTGTCTGGTTCAAGCTGTAGAAATGAGAGATACAGACTTGTAAATGGTATAGTCATGTGGGTTCATGTAAATTTTTCGTCTAGATGTATATTAAATATGTGTTCCGGTCTCCATGGAAACTAGCTTTTGGAATTTTACTATTTGTAGAGTTCAGCATGCTAGAGGACCTACTACGTCCTGTATTTCATGAAAATGCAATGATGGCTGGAATTTTTCTCGCCTGGAACTTTTCCCTGTACTCATTGAGAAATTAGAAATTCTTAGAGAAGAGTGGTTAATGATTGTGGATCTGAATTAAAATCATTTCTAAATCATATCTTCCAATTTCTCTAACATATTCTCCTCCAGATATCAAGCAAACTTTGATCAATAATAAAGATGACTATATAATTGTGAACATTTATTGAAGATACAAATGCTTTTTTTTCTTATTGACGATGATTTAAAAAGTTATATTATCATCATCTTATTTAATCAGACATCTAATCAGAAGAAATGTACAGAAAAGTTGAAACTATAGCTCTGTAATCGGTACTGTGTTAAGTTTACGACTAATGAAAAATCAAAACAAATATAAGACTAATGGAGTGCAAAGAATAAACTCTGGCTATGAAGAATCAGCCTGTGACAGTAGCACTGCATTTGAGTCACTTAACACTAAAATAACAAAATACTGCAGTCATTTGCAGGAGCCATGTCTATGGGATCCACGATAGGTGAGTTGTCACCCTAACAGCTCTGGGATAGTGCGTGCAGGGAGTGTGGAAGGCAAGGCAAGGAAGCTGAGGTCTTCAGGGTATTTCTCAGCTTTGCCCACCATGTTTAAAATGCAGGAGTTGCTCTCTGTGTTTAGGACGGAGATGCTGGGTAGATCATGAAAACCCCGCTCCGGGTTTTGGTTCAGATCGAGAAAAGAAGGGGTCCCTTTGCCATCAGTCTGGCCTCGCTGGAGCAAAGCTTGTGGAGCAAACCTCTGAACTGTTTTATTCAGGGAAAGCTATTATGAGGGTTGATGCACCGCATTTCAGTACTGTGGCAGAGGGCTTCACTGCCTGTTGCCTTTGCATAAAAACTGAGACATGGGGACAATTGCCGCTCCTGTGGCATGGCTGGAGCTACCAATACGGTGGTTCCTTTGCATTTTTAGCTGTGTGCATTCATAACCAAGCGGAGGAACTCTTTAAAAGTTATGGCCTGACCTTTCAAAATCAAACACTAAGACACAAATAGTGTCATTTTAACAAATGAATTCATAAAATTATAAACTATAATAATATATCATTGTTAATACATTCTTAAATAATTTAAATTTGAAAATTTAAATTACCAATATATTGAACTTTGCTTCATTTCCTGAGGCATCAGTATGGACTCATACAGACAATATAAATTTGAGAACAAACCAGAACTGAACTGAACAGAATAACTGGTGAACTGCAAATCTTTAAAGGAACTGCTGAACTGTGATTCACTGAAGGAATTGGTCAGCTGCGAATTGTTAAATGAGCTGTGATTCACTGAGAGTTATGGGACAGATTTGGGCTGTTATAATTAGGGTTAAAATGGTAACCTAAGTAATTAAAATCGTGTACTATCTTGGTTGGCGTATTTATGCTCATGAGAACAGACGCATGTCTGTATTAGAGATCATCTTGTTCATTCATCACAGCAGTCAAATTTTTCAAATATCGCAACTAAGTGGGGATTCTAAAGAGAGTCATTTTTTATTATGTAGAATGTGCTAAGCTGAAAAGCATCTGACTTTCTTCACATCTAAAAAACAATTATTTTTTGGATGCAAGTTCTCACTGTTAAAAAACCAAGGAATAATGAATAGTAATTCACAAATTGCACAACCCTATTATGCAGTGCTGTGCTTCTCAACAGTTTGCCTTACCTTTCCTGAGCATGTTTGCTTTCATTTGAATACATTGTGATGATTTTGGAAGACTCTCATTGGATGTGATGTATGCATTTTTTTGTCATGACTCTTGGAGGACAGTGTTTTGTCTTGCACCTTGGTCATGACTCCCCGCCCTTTCCAAAGGCAGCCAAGCTGGTGGAATTTATCATTGCTGGCTGCAGCAGGAACAGTGTCCTTGAAGGTTTAAAAAAAAAAAAAAAAAAAAGTGGATTTAGTTTCTGTCTTCCCCAGTGTGTGTGTGTTTATGTTTGTTTTTTTGTTTTTTTTGTGGCGAGCCAGACATTATAGCAGATATACATACCTTGAAACTGAAAAGGTTGTCATGGTTACCATACAGCACATGGTTATTGTGGTTACCTTACAGTATTGGCATTGAAACAAGCTCGTGGCAGACAAATGATTGAATTGATATTTTATGGAACATAGTTTTATAGGAAAAATGCCAGAGGAAACACTCATATATTTGAATTTAAATTTCTTTTTTTCATATGAAATCTAACTACAAATGATGCCTAATAGGCTGCCCTATATGGCTGAATATTGAGATAACATGCTATAAGAGAAAATATGGTTTGAGTGTGCTGTAACTAGGAAGATTGCCATTGGGATGATGGAAGGGTACCAGAGGCACAGCAATCCCAGTGCTCTGTGATAATGTGCACGGTTATTTTTGCATCAACCCAGTTGCCCCCAAGATTGATTCTGATTCCCTGTTACTGTACCACTCTGTTTATTATGTGGCTTTTATGCACATCGTCTGTGGATAGCCACAGGCAGCCTCTTCCCTCATTTGCCTTCTGCCGGGTAACAATGCCCGGAAGAAAATGCGAAGAAAAAATATTCATTGGATACTCAAGATTAAATTGTACCCCTCTTCAGCTATGCAATGTCATAAAGGATAGGATAAATTGGATAGCTGAAAACTAGGCACTTCATCAAATCTTGCAACAGGATGTTAAAAGCTTTTAAATTAATTGAGATCCTGACGGTCCAATTTGACTGCCTCAATTATGAAATACTCTATTGCCTTTTTGAAACAAGCTCCATTTACATTTATGTAGTCCACACACTCATGCCCAGGATTCTCTCTCTCTCTCTCTCTCTCTGCAGTTTCCAAAGGATTCAAACTAAAATCTGAAAAGTCTGTTTAGTACCTGCAGCCCAACTCTCTGTTGGGCCACAAGTACTGCATTGACTTCAGATTTCAAAAAATAGCCGACACAATAGAGTTTCCAGGAAAACTTTAATATAGAAATATTAATTAAAACATTGCTAATTTTACACTCGACATTCAAAAAGGGCAACTCCATTTGAGTGACATCCAGACAGGGTCGATGATTCAGAAATAAAGTTCACACACAGATTCCATGACGGCGATTGCAACTGAAATTTTACCTTTTCTTTCAAAAACCGAGGGTCATTTTTTATGTTTGTGTTTGGCATTTGAACAAGGTCTTCTCAGCTGCTCCTGAAGCTGAAATCAGTACTTTTTTAAAAGCATGAATGTATAATTATTTGGCCCAATGTTAACAAAAGAATACAGAGTACTCTGGAACTAAGCAGGGCAGCAGGAATTGTACTGGTTAAGGCTGCCAATAGGTTTGATTGATGCTTGGTCTTGAGCGGGACGTTTAACCCAGACTGCTTGAGTAAAGGCCCATCTGTGTAAATGGATACATTCTGAAATTGTAAAACTACGCTCTGGATCAAAGTATCTGCTGATCAGCTGAATAACATAAGAACTGTAAAACATGTTGTATTATAGACGCACATCTGAAAAGCATGTGCTGTAGGATGTTGATGAAACTCTCTTGATAAAAGTTTCTCAAACATTTTTCATGTGCGAAATGTTTAACAGCGATAGGGCGGAGCAATTATAGGCCCTGTCAATGTGGCTGGCTACTTTTGTATGGCCAAAAGCTGAAGGCAAATAAGGTATTGCTTAAAATATTTACACAGCGTGCACTTTGAAATCTGCCTTGTTGCAGAAGCGAGCCGAAAAAGCCTTCCGAGATCAAACATTAAGACACCGGTTACCTAGAACAGTAACCTCAGTGGCTGATATTGTGCGACTGTGTACGGGCCTTTCCTAGGACTCTCGCCGGATGTCTTTATTATTGAAAACGTATCACGCTCAATTCCAGGGGTCATGCTAGGATTGGTCGGTCGGTCGGTGTGTGTGTGTGTGTGTGTGTGTGTGAGAGAGAGAGAGAGAGTGGGGCAAAAAAATCTGTAGCGTCAGCACTGCAGTAGCATAGTTACATTTTTACAAAAGTACCATGTTGCGTGATCATATATGTTAGTTTTCATATATTATTTGCAAAAAACATTACTCTTTAATGAACCTTTGCAAATTATGTGAGACAAATCTGTGTAGAAGGCCCCTGTTTAAGCCACTTTCATTTCCAGGATAAACGGAGGAATGGTTTACGAATACCTTCTATAGTAGTACATTCACTGTACTTTTCCTGATTTTCTTTGGAAATGCATTTGTGTTGTTCAGAATTACTGCTATTTTGTTTTACAGAAAGGCACTCAATTCAAACCGTGCCAATCAACTCCAGCTCATCTTCAGGTGATAACCAGAAAACATATACACTCTTTTTAGAGAGCCTACTGGTATCCAGAATATTCAGTACACTAACTGAAGTGTACAAATCACTCAGGAAGGGGAGTTCCAATATTGAGATGTATACACCGATCAGCCATAACTTTATGACCATCTGCCTAATATTGTGTAGGTCCCCCTTTTGCCACCAAAACAGCCCTGACCCATCGAGGCATGGACTCCACTAGACCTCTGAAGGTGTGCTGTGGTATCTGGCACCAAGATGTTAGCAGCAGATCCTTTAAGTCCTGTAAGTTGCGAGGTGGGGCCTTCATGGATCGGACTTGTTTGTCCAGCACATCCCACAGATGCTCGATTGGATTGAGATCTGGGGAATTTTGAGGCCAAGTCAACACCTTGAACTCTTTGTTGTGTTCCTCAAACCATTCCTGAACCATTTTTGCTTTGTGGCATGGCGTATTATACTGTTGAAAGAGGCTAATGCCATCCGGGAATACCGTTGCCAGGAAAGGGTGTACATGGTCTGCAACAATGCTTAGGTGGTACATGTCAAAGTAACATCCACATGAATGGCAGGACCCAAGGTTTCCCAGCAGAACATTGCCCAAAGCA